>JACXGM010002149.1:37652-48745 GCA_016801145.1 Umbra pygmaea
GTGTGTGTGTGCGTGCGTGCGTGCGTGCATGCATGCGTGAGTGAGTGAGTGCATGCGTGCGTGCGTGCATATGTGTGTGCATGAATCCATGTGTATAAAGCCAACCAAAACGTCACCCAGGAATTTTCATGTGTTTTAACAGAAATTGAAACCTTCATTCACCAAGGTGGAATTACAATGATAAGAAATTGTGGTCAAAACATGATTAATTATGGATGTGCTAAAAGACTTTGGGCCCTATCTTGCATCCGACGCAACGCAGCGCAAAGCCTGAATTTGGACACGCCCAAAGCACATTTGTGCCATGCACTACATGCCGTGCGCTTAGATTATTAAAATAGGGCCCTTCATCTTTAGGACTCTAAATAATGGCTATTGTAAATTATTTTTGCCGTTCTATTTGAATTTTTTTTATAAATCAGTAGTTTCCAACAATGATAGATTTGCAACATTGGTAATGGGGTGGATATAAGGTAAGATGGGGTAAACAGCCCTGGAGGGTAACTGGCCCCCTTTATACAACATCTCACCAAACAACATCTCACCAAACAAACTTTTGTCTAATAACAACATTTGTAGATATTCCCACAAAAATGTTGAGGTAAATTGATTTTTTTCTTTTTACAAAACATTGTAGATATATATCGGGGCGCAGATGGCTCAGTTGGTAGGGAGTCAGACTTGTAGTCAGAAGGTTGCCAGTTCGATTCCCGTCTGAGCCAAATGTCGTTGTGTCCTTGGGCAAGACACTTTACCCTAATTGCTGCCAGGTCGTTGCTGTAAATAAGAAATTGTTCTTAGTCAACTTACCTGGTTAAATTAAAAAATTAAAACTAAATATGTCAATGAAGTTAGATGCACATGCACAATTAGGAAAGCCATAAGATAAATAATTCACTGGTCATGTGATGAGTCTGTATAGTGTCCTCACAGCATGAAGTCATCCTGGGCCTTTCTGTGTGGAGTTTGCATGTTCTCCCCATGTCTGTGTGGGGTTCCTCCGGATGCTCCGGTTTCCCCCACCATCAAAACTTGCAGGTTAGGTTTGGGACTACAGATGGAAATTAGCATCTATGCTACAATCTGGCTCATATACAGTCTGTACCTCGCCAGATTAAACATACACATTGCTATTGGGTTAACAAGTCACCCTCCCCCATTAAAAAAATCTACATTTAATCTAATAATTCGTGTAATCTAATTGTAAATTATAGACATGTATTTCCCTTCATACTTCATTCACCTGACCTTGGCTATAATCCACATATAATTTTATTTTCTCCAAAATATGCTTTTTTGTGTAAGCAATTATCGATTGTTCTTAGGGAAGCCAGTTACCCCACTGCAGGGGGGCAGTTATCCTGGTACATATAAAACACATTTTCTAAAAATCTATATTAATCTCATAAAATTATCTAAAAATCTAAACTCTAGCCATTTATTTCCTTACATAATTCATTGGCCAAAACATGGCCATGATCCACATACAATGTTTTTTCAAAACTTTGCTTTTTTGTTTCAGCAACATTGTTTTTAGCAGGGGCTGGTTAACCCATCTACCCCATATTTTTTCAATTTAATGCAACCTTAGTGAATTAAGGTATGAATTTCATTCCAAAAAATGCAAATTTCTGGTTGTCCAATGCTAGTGTATAATACACAATATACGTCAGAATACTTCAAAAATTTCAGTTACAATGCAATACGAATTATGATTTGTTTTAAATGCCCTGTATGATTTAGTAAGGATAAAACAAACCATCATACATGATAAAGAACAAACATAGTACTTTTAGATGTTACAGTTGTAAAAATGATATTTAAAAACTGTGGTGATAAAAACATAATACAAAACACAATTTCCATAAAATATCGTAAGACATTAAAAGTGGATCAACTCTAAAAGTAATATGTAGTATGTCCTCTGAATACATTATTTTTTATTGATAACATAATAAATAAAATTAGCAAAAAGCCCCATTCACTTCGATTGGTACTGTTTTTTGTTGTTTTCACAACGTTGACGTTCTCTGGACACAAAATTAATTTAATAATAATAATAATAATGCATTGAATATAGCGCTTTTTCTTCCAAGGAACTCAAAGCGCTTTACATAGGAAGGGGGAGAGCCCAACTCATCCACCACCAATGTTTAGCACCCAATTTCAACGATTGCAGTTTGGTCTTGCGTGACGTTTTTAGAGATTATGGCTTCACTGGCTTTAAAGAACTCTCCGAAATACATTGCCGTGATTGCACCGTACCGTTCACACCTTTAGGTGGCAGTAACAGACTACTCCCATTGATGCATCCCCAGAGCTGTGCTGCTAACTTGAAACCGTCATTTTTGAAAATACGTTTGGCAATGGATGTCATATCTTTAATATGTATTATCTATTGACCACATAACTGGTTGTCACAGAGTGATAGGCCTATTTGCAGAGAAAAACAAACTGCACATAATATTATTTTTATTTTGTAGGCCTATATATTTTGTATCCATGTTCTGTATAATTCCGCCGTATCGAGTTGTACTGTAATTACTACCTAGCATTACAGCAAAGTCCTCCAAAGGATTTGAAAATACAGACATGCTTCAACCAAGACAGCTACTAATATTGTAAGTTGAAGTTGGTCAGGCTAAATGAATTAAATGTCAACTTAATTGTGTTCGACTACTGACTTGATGTTGAATGCTTCAAATCAGCGATGCAGTCCTTCAGATCACAGTGCCCGGGAGCCTGTGAGGCAGAATTCTATAGGGTTTGCAAGGTATACAATATCCGCACATATTAATATATAAGCAGCTCGGAAACTTGCGAGTCAAATCACACATCTGGTGATGTTAGCGCATCCTTCTAACTATGTCCTTTTAAGCATATTGTGCTATTCTACACACATCTGCAGTAGGCCTTTAAGAAAGGGGGATTTGTTTAGAATGTGTGGTAGTTCAGGTAATTATCAAACCTAAACCATGCAGCTGTTCGTCACGATGTGTTTACAGGCCAAGTTGACCTTCTGTGTCCTCTAAAGATTTCCAGATTTCAATCTCTAAGTCCTCTTACCAGGCCAAATGATAATATCTCCATGAGTCGTCTAATAAAAGCTGCTTGCTTTAGAAGTAAACACATAATTTGATATTAACCAGCCAGCGTGCTGCTTGTGTTTGTTATTGTCCACACCATTGGAACGATGGCCCTCTCCTCCCTCTGTTCACAGACAATCTGACGGCCCATCTGGTCAGCTTGCTACAGGGCTGCTGCTCTGTTAGTCATGGACTGGCCCAGCAATACCCACTGCTGCCCACTGCCCACCCTACAGCCTGCCTCTCTGGGGTCTGTCCAGTAGGTACTGTTTATGCCACCCACAGACAGATTGCTGTGCCCACTGCCCACCCGCCTGGCCTCTCCAAGAGAGCCAGTACCAAGTGGCCAGAGGGAGGTATGCAGACCTGCACGCAATATCATTAATATGTCCATAACATTTTTAAAGCATTTAGTTACTTATGGCTAATGAATAAGTGCGTTATGGGAGAACTACATTGACGGTGATTAACTACAGTACACAATTTAATTTCTACCACAAATACAGACCTTGTTTTGGAAAGAAAATAACAGGAGATGTACAGTACCGGACTGTATTTGGGTACAAATATTGATTTCTTGAGGAGGGTGAAGACACTTAAAGTCAGAGGCGACCCAGCCAGGGGTCAGTGACTAGTGGATAAACAAAGTAAGGAAAGGGAGAAGGTATTCAGGGGTGATCTAGAGAAAAGTTGGTGGGTAAGGTTTGGACGACAGGAATTACAGCAACTGGAAATTAGACGTTGGAGGTTAATGTGTAGATTAGTTTGAGTTCTTGAGAAACAACTTTGTCAACATTCATTTAAATGTGATTGCAAAAGTAATCTGCAGTGAGGAAAGATTGAGGAGGAAGTGGTATATTGAGAAGAGAAGGCAGAAGATTTCCCTTAGATTTGAGGAAAATATTTGGTTTTAGTGCATTTAGCAGTGGATGAATGGGAACAGAAGGAGGAAGTGATGAGTTTTGGTCATTTTTTTTAATGTATTATTTTCTCTCAGCTCTTCCCCACCATGTTCTGTGAGTTCAAAGTGATTAGTATTGGAATCCAACCAGAATGAGACATCCAAAAATGTTAACTAATCGCCACCACAAACTCAATTTGGATTGTGTTCACTAAATGTTGTGGCAATTAGCTGAAAAAGGTGAAGGCAAACAAACAAAGTGAATTCTTAATAATTTCTAAACATTTCTAATTCTACTCAACAATTATTTAAGGTAACGTTTTATTGTTTACAAACCAAAAAGCAAAATTGTGTTTTCAATGTTTTCCATTTGCAGTCCACCTAACTCACAGAATAACATAGAGACACAAATAGCCTCAAACTGAGGACGTCATGCTCTATTTTGTCTGTGTGTATGTACGTACGAAGCTCCATAACAAAAAACAGCCATTCAATTAAAAAAATGACAACCCAATCCATGTATGCTAAAAATGTGTATATTTCATATTCTATGTGTATGCCAGAATATGTTACATGTGACTTTCATCTGTGATGAATTTAAGCTTGGGCCTGGGGCAGGATATTGGAAAAGGTGCAAGGAATTAATGAAAAAAGCTTAAAAATTGGAACATTTTAAAATAGTGGTCTAGAATATATTTTATAGAACACCATGATCCAACTGAATCTTTTTTAAATATGTTTTGCCTTGTTGGATTTTTATATGCTTTTATATTTGGAATTGCAGGCACTTTCAACAAAATTAAAATGTTTTTTTTATGTATATTTTTTATACCTACAGGGTCCTAAAACTGAAAATATATATTTTTAGAATTTTTAATGTAATAAATCCAAATTTTAGCAGAGGAATGTTGACAGCTCTCGAGTCACCAATGATGCTGTCATTTGAGAAAATTGTATATTGTTTATGGGTCAATTGGTGAAAATTATATTTTGTTTATGAGTTAATTAAAACATGTTTAAAAGTGTGGAAAATATGTGTACATTTAACTTTTTCCTATATATATCATGAATATTAACTTTTAAACATTATTGGAAAGTAACTTTTAAACATTATTGACCTTTTGAGAAAAATAGTAAAGGCAGATGGGACATGCTCAAGCAGACATCTGCATCTTAACAACCTGATACGTTGATACATGGAAGCAACTTCTCAGTACCTGTTATGGTAGAAAAAAATGGCTGTGTCGCAGCATAATTCAGAATACAGTTTTTAATTTTTAGTTTTTATTCTGTCCATCAGCCAGCAGACAACATGTATTGTTTTGGTCAAACCTGTCTGTGTGGCGTAGTGGGATAAGTCGCTGCATTGCAGGACAGTTCATGTCATGATGGTCATGGATTTGATTCTGACTATGGGTTCTCAGACTTTCGGGATTTGGGTTAGATGAGTCAAGCTCTCCAGCGACTCCTTGTGTTCAGTTCGGCGCCTGTAAATTGAATCATGAAAGTATAGTCGGTGAACATAAATCCCGTGCATGAGATGTAAGGCTTCTGTGTTGGGTGAACAGTGCGTAAAGAATTGGCGGCTTGGGCGACATATAATAGGTTGGACCATGTGCGTGCCCCTCGTCATCCCACAGATCTGTCCAAAGAGAAGCGGAGCTGCCGACAAGGCAGGGATAGTTGGAATTTCAGTTTCAGATTTCTACATTTCAATGCCCTGCAGTGAACCTCATGTGAACTGGTCTTGGATATGCAACAACTGTATTTTAATGCCGCTGTTTACATGTGCAAGAACTTGTATTCATACAGTATGTTACCATTTTAACATGTGTAACGTGTAAAATCTATATTTACATGAAATTTATTTTGTGTTTTCTTCATTTCTTTGTATATTATTTATCTTACTTACTTAATTTTATTCACTCCGCAGAGGAGTACTTCTTTTAGTTAGGGCACTATTTAGGAACCACTAGAATGGAATTTCGTTTATATGTGCACTGAGTCTGTACTGTTGAATGACAATAAAAAGCTATCTATCTATCTAATTGGGAAGGGAGGAAAAATGGGAAATAAAATAACAAATAATAACTGTCAGAATGTTCACTTGAAAGGTAATCTGAAATCCTACACTTTACTTTGTTACATTTTCTGCAGATTTTGAGCTGGCATGTACATGCAAACTCCAGCATGGTTCATGACTCTAGATCTTCTAGCATGTTTCTCATCTGACCACGTTTTCAGCCACATTTTGTTCAGTTATCCGCCTATACTTGATGGTTAGTCGTTGAAGCAACCAGCTATTCATCACTTAATCATAGATATACCGACCAGCCATAACATTATGAACTCATACATAATATTGTGTAATGTAGGTCCCCTTTTTTCGCCAAAACAACCCTGACCTGTCGAGTCCTGTAAGTTATGAAGTGAGGCCTCCATGGATCTGACTTGTTTGTCCAGCTTATCCCACAGATGCTCGATTAGATTGAGATCTGGGGAATTTGGAGGCCGAGTCAACAACTTAAAATTTGTTGTTGATTTCCTCAAAATTTTCCTGAACAATCTTTGCTTTGTGGCAGAGCGCATTATCTTGCTGAAAGAGGCCAATGCCATCAGGAATTACTGTTTTCATGAAAAGGTGTACATCAAGGGTCTCAAACCGGTTCCACATAGGGCCTAGTGTATGCAGGTTTTCGCTTTTACCTTGTACCTGACTGATTGATTAGGTCACTAGTTGTTTAGGATATTCCTTCACCTGGCAACCTAGATCTTAATTTGGCTCTAATTGAAAAGAAAGACCAAAACCAGCATACACTAGGCCCTCTGTGGAACCGGTTTGAGACCTTTGGTGTACATGGTCTGCAACAATGCTTAGGTACAGTAAGTGGTACAAGTCAAAGTAACAACCACATGAATGACAGGAACCAAGTTTTCCTAGCAGAACATTACCCAAAGCATCACACTGCCTTCACTGGCGTGCCTTCTTCCCATAGTGCATCTTGGTGCCATGTGTTCCCAGGTAAGTGATGCACAGACACCCGGACGTCCAACTTGCTGTAAAAGATAATATGATTCGCCAGACCAGGTAAACTTCTTCCATTGCTCTGTGGTCCAGTTCTGATGCTCACATGCCCGCTGTAGGTGCTTTCGGCGGTGGACTGGGGTCAGCATGGCCACCTTGACTAGTCTGCGGCTACGCAGCCACAACCACAACAAACTGTGATTCACTGTGTTCTGACACCTTTCTATCAGGACCAGCATTAACATTTTTAGTCATTTAAACTACAGTAGCTCGTCTGTTGGATAGGACCACATGGGCCAGCCTTCACTCCTCACATGCGTCAATGAGCCTTGACCGCCCATGACCCTGTCGCCAGTTCACCACTTTTCATTACTTGAACCACTTTTCATTACCTGACCACTTCAGACAGGGAAACACCACGCAAGAGCTGCAGTTGTGGAGATGCTCGGACCCAGCCATCACAATTTGTCACGTCAAAATTGCTAAAATCCTTACGCTTGCTCATTTTTTGTGCTTCTAAAAATTCAACTTTGAGGACAATATTCTCACTTGCTGCCTAATATATATCCCAGGTGCCACGACCAGGGCCGCCAACAGGAATCTGTGGGCCCGGGACAAACTCCACATTTAGGGCCCCCCACAAAAAAAATGACTGTACAAAAACAAAATTTGGGCCCCCCCTCAGGACTGGGCCCGGGACAACATTCCCGGTTGTCCCCCCCTATCAGCTGCCCTGGCCACGACAATGAGATTATCAGTGTTATCCACTTCACCTGTTAGTGTTCATAATGTAATGGCTGATCGATGTGCATGTCTGCAAATAAACAAGTTATTTTACAGAAAGCTTGTATTTATTTTAACAGATAATGTCCATCCTTTTTCATGCTTCAGAGAATGTTGTGTTTCCAGATTCCACTGTGTATGTGTGTGTAAGACAGTGGTACAATGTGCATGGGTTGTGTTGGTAAGATGTGTGTGTTAGTTGCCTTGAATCTGAGAAATGCTTTGAGGAGTAGGTCTGTAATTGGCTTCTGTGCTGTTGCCGTGGTCACATAAGAGACCACTGTCTCCACAGGTATTCAGACATACTAGTGGTGGGCAGATGGCTCAGTGGTTAGGGAGTCAGACTTGTAGTTGGTAGGTTGCCGGTTTGATTCCAGACTGTGCCAAATGACACTGTGTCCTTGAGCAAAACACTTTATCCTACATTGCTCCAGGAGAAAGTCCATGTATTTGTCTGTAAATTGATCTAGATAAGAGTGTCAGCTGAATGACTAAAATGTAAAAAAATTACTAACACCAAAAAACTGAGAACTGAGTTCTCGCGAGAGCACAGTTTGAATTTGCTCAGCAAGTTACTCTGGCACCGAGTAATTCTGCTCATTAACTATGCCCTTGTAGCCGAGCTGCACCAATCACATCGGTGTATCTGATATAGGCGTGCCAGAAGCGTGTTAAACATATGACGACAGCGCTGCGACCTCGAAGTCATTAGTAAACATTGTAATATCGCAATAACACCATTTGTTTAAAACGGCTTTGGCCACTACAATGAACGAGTTAGACTTGGCTTTTTGTCTAAAAGAGCGACAGAAGACGGTGCTCGAATTGTTCCTTTTTAGGAAGGATGTTTTTGCTGTTTTTGCAAGAGTTTAATCTACCAGTTAGCTCCGCCATAGGTGCTTAGCGAAAAACCACTGGTGATAGGTCGTAGTTATATCCAATTGCGTACAGTGAGATTTTCAAATGCATACTTGGTGCCGCCCCTCTAGCTGGGTCAATTTCATTACTAGATCCCAGACCCATATCTCCTCCGGATTTGGGTCTGGATTTTTCCAGGCTAATTGAATAGAGATTTCTGGCAAGAAAAACTGTCTGCTGTTTTTTTTGTTTAGGTCAGAGGGCTTAGTGTTGTCATGTTTATACTACATATAAACATACTACGTCACTGAATTCTAAGGTTATTTTAGAGTATGCAGACAACAGGGAGTAAATCCTTAAAACCTAAGGTAGTACTGTAGTGGAGATGAAAAAACATTGACATTCCTACACCGTTCGGCACCACCATGAGCATTGTTCATTTGGCTTTTTCCAACAAAGCCCAAGATGTATTTTAATGTAACAAGTTTGTATATACTCAGCTCACTAAGAGCACATTTTGTTGAATTAGAATAGCCCAGTAAATAAAAATAAAATTCTTGAAGCTCATGCACTGAGTCAAGGAAATGCCTGTTTACACTTTATACAAAACAATATATGTTTCTGGAAAATGTAACACTGTCCATGTCTGTCTTAAACAGGTTAACAAACATTCCCGTATTAGCTACATTTCTTGGCCTATAGTCCACTGAACTCACAGAATTACCCTGTAATTAAGCAAGTGGTTAAGCAGGCAAAGGTTGCACTATTAACAACCTCGCCAGTAAAAGTTCTGGAATAAATCTCCACAAGCTTTTCACCAACTCAGTCACAAACCCTGGTCTCAGAGTCCCCTTGATGGCAACAGTATGGCCAGAGACATTTGTGAAGTCAACGAGGCAGGGGATTGGACGTGGAGCCAGGGCCTTGTTTCCAGTATATGAATTCTTATCCGCCACCACATTGGGAGGACAGGAGAGATGGCAGGAGAGTGTGGGATTAGAATCTAAGTAGGGACAGCTGTCTGTTGAAGCCAAGGACATTTAAACACACTCCTGAGGGTCCAGAAACCAGACTGGACCTGCCTGCCTCTCCATCTCGAACCAACCCTGTTCAGACAAAGCCTCCAAGCACGGGTATCGTTAAGCGGAGGTTAAATTAAATACACCAAGCTCATTAATACCAACCAACCAGATGGTATGCATGTTTTTAAATTAAAAGTGCATTAACCGTGTGTACCAGAGGAAAGGTGTGTTAGCTAGTGTTATTGTATTGCATTTAGGTCTTTCACTGTATCTTTATTTTCATGACAGAAAGTGCACAGATAAATGGCTGTACAGTACTATATGTGTGCATTTAACAAAGTAATTCCATTTTTTTCTTTTCCCATGGCACACCAATCTTTCTTTACAGGAAGAGCAACACGAGTAAACAGTGTGTGTGCATTCAGTACAGCATCTTGACAGCCATTAGTTTCGTAGCAAGCTGTGCCATTTGCATCTGATCTCTCTCTCCTCTGCCGAAGCTCCTCTGTTTTCACACGGGTCATTACCGAGCACTATTAGAGGGCACCAGTTCTAATAGTGCCAATGGGCTCTGCATTATTACATACTTCCATTGAAGAAGACATGCAGATGCCACCAGGAAGTATCAAAGTGAACTGGTTGAATGCTCTTTTGAATATCTATCCATATCCAGCATACTTTATATTTTTCCATCCTTCTATCAACCCATTCATATATGAATGTTCTACGAATGTTTTTGAATAAATTATTTGCAGGAAAACAGAAGCAATTTTTGCCTTAATGCCTAACTATCCAGTGAGGTCTATTTAGAAAATAAAACTGGAGTGATAGAGAGGTTTGATAGCACGTGAGGAAATGCATTTTCACAACTAGCTGGGGCCACCACTTAAGCCATAAATGTCTGCTAACAGACAGTTTAGGTCACATTAATGTTGTTTAAAAAACACAATACTGTATTTGAACCAAAGTTCTCAATAAATATTGGATTCTACCCAATACCACCAAATTGTATATCTGGAACATATCGGTGTTCTTTTTTATTTAGTACACACAGAGGAGTGACATTTTTAGCCCTAAATCTCAGAAATTAGATTTCCAGAGAACTATTTTGTCAAACGTGTTGTTACTGTAGCAACCCGAATGCTAGAGGCAGCTGTGCGCATTAAGTAAATAGTTTGTTAGGATGTAGTGGTCAAACGTTAAGATCTAGTGTGGATGTTTGTTAGGATGTAGTGGTCAAACGTTAAGATCTAGTGTGGATGTTTGTTAGGATGTAGTGGTCAAACGTTAAGATCTAGTGTGGATGTTTGTTAGGATGTAGTGGTCAAACGTTAAGATCTAGTGTGGATGTTTGTTAGGATGTAGTGGTCAAACCTTAAGATCTAGTGTGGATGTTTGTTAGGATGTAGTGGTCAAAC
>JACXGM010002150.1:0-48852 GCA_016801145.1 Umbra pygmaea
TCGGTATAACCGCGGAGGAACGACGGTGGGCCCGCGGGCCGGCGGCGGTATGAAGGCGGTACGAAGGCGGCTGCCGCTTTCAAAAAGCGGCTGCCGCCGGCGAACCGCCGGCAAAGGTGTTTGCGATCACGCCTTTTTGCCGCTCCTACAGCCGCCGTCGAACCGCCTGCGGGCCGCCGACTCATTGCTATCTGGGTATATCTGATTCAACTCACAGGAAAAACTGATTTTACTTATTCTATCTGTCCATTTAAAAGGTTAAATGCAACCCAGGTTGTCGCTATTGAAAAGTCTGTTTTCAGGCTGCCGAATTGTTTCTGTAAAACATGATTTAGTAACTAATGCTGTAATATCATTAAATTAACCATGAGCTATACTGTACTGCCTTGAAATTTAGTCCTGGACTAAAAAAATCAATGTCAGTGGAAATTTTCATTGAATTCGATTTTTTTCCGGTACTAGGCTTATCAGCGAAACAATCAATTAGTCCATGGAAATGATTCTGTCATTTAACCTCTACAATTTACATACACATACATAGTTTCGGATGCAGATCCATGAATTCCGTGCTGTCAAACCTAGACTAGACTTGGGACGCAAGCTCCGCCCTCACAACCGCCTGCCTGATATCAAGGCGGAACACGATTTGTGTGTCTATAGCACGCGAACTGAATTTTGCGTATGAATAACACGAAGATGTGATACAGTAGACTACATGGATCGTAGAATATGAATATTATATAGCAACAGTCTTGTCGAAACCCGGAGTCAACCCCACCACCTTACAATGGAAATATTGTCTGCTCACCGAATTCTAAGGATCGATTACAACGAATTTACCCTGTGAATATCGTGCGAAACGAAATTACGATAATCTCTATATGCGACTCACCTGTAGCCTTGAAAGCAATCAGGATTATTGAAACGCGTAGGGAGATTTTTGTCGACTCTGTAAACATCACTGGTTTTCATAGATGGATTAGTTTCCAAATTTTCTGAATCCATGGTAGCCTATGAGATGAAAGATTTGCGTCTCGATCCACAACTCTGACTGTTGTTGCTACCAACACAATGTAACTAAGTGACGTCGGAATTAAGAATGAATTAATTCTACAGGTTGATTCGAAGGTCAGCTGGTACACATGTGGTTCTATGTGGGTAACCAGTATTATCTTGTAAAGAAAGTGTATAATGGCCAGTACCAACGACAAGGAAAATAAGCTTAGCCTGACTCCATATGCACCAACCCAGTGCTGTTTTTTTTTAACAAGTCAGACCAGATTACCCTTTTGAAGAGTCAATTACATTTTAATTCCAGTTCATTCAATAACTAAGTTAACATTAGCTACTATTCCCATTTTCTTTATAAAGTACATTATCAATTGAGGTTGGATGAATTTTTTTGAGTTAACTGGAAATGTAATGGAATCTGGGTTCTGAATTAATTCAATTAGACTATTAAGTTTACATGATGTTTTAGACAAAAATTAGCTAAACATAAAAATCAAGATACAATATGTTTGTACTTGCACGTTTATTGTATTGAAACAAGAGCAGATGGGATATATCCAGTCAATAAACAGTCACAATCACATGATTTGTTCTGCAGTAACATTTTAAAGTTAACGATTTTAAAATGTCAAAGTGAGACATATACCAATCTTTCAATTAACCAGTCACTGTAGGCAATACAAGTATCTATGGTCCTCTTTCTGAAAATATTGTTATGGTTTTATTGCCAACACAAGGTACAGTAGGCCCAGCAGCTTATATATTTAAAAAAAACTTGAAATAAAAAGTCCTTATACTTTGGTGCCAGAGTCGGTGTGTGGAGGTCTAAGCTCCAGATTCTGAACCACAGGTGCTCTGGCGACCGGCTCAAAAAGTCCTTGTTTAATGTACAAAATAACTAAAATATGATATTCAAATGCAGTTTTCATCACCATACTTCCTTCTTAAACGGCTTTACATCAATGAGATGCATCGATTAAAGAGATATATTTAGTGTTGTCCATCCAGTTGGCTTTGACAGCCACGGTGCATTATTACTCACGGTACGAGTTTGAGACTGGCCTAGCGCGTACCAAAAGTAATAATGTACCGTGAAGCAGGCAGAAAATGTCATCTTCTCTTCTTGGTCAGGCTACGACAATCAAACAGTCCTCTATTCCACGTATAGTCCCTCATATCCGTTGGGCTTTGAAGTTTAGCGGGATATATTGAAGCCTCCATTTACACTTTCTATCTGAAACAAGAGAGCTTTAAATTAACTAACAGAGGAATAGAACATTGCTGCAACTTGAACAGCAATATCTAACTATAAATTGTCTTATAGGGCATATAGCTTTTTCTATATCATTAATGCATTAATGATGCTTGTAATAGTTAGTTTGTATATACTAAAATATATAAAAAATAGAAATTGTAAAATAGAAATATCACAAGGTATTCAAGACTAGAAACAAATTTGGGTCCTTAGGCCCTATTTTTAGAAAATTACAATCCCGTTACGTTGGCCTTTTTTGACAGTCAATTTCATAGTGACTTCTCATTCAAGGTGTACATACACAATGATGCCAACTGTTGGGATTTTACAGTTAACCTATTTATATCGTCAAACATAAATGTTCCACTAGGTCTGCACTGGATGTCCATATCCATATGCACCAAAAACTCATTTAAAAGGCAAAAGACAAATAATAAAATGATTTATCTGTTTTTGCATATCACAAAACTGCAACGACATAATAGTGAATGTAAAAAAACATGCACAGAGACATAGAGGAAAAATAATGGTCTAACTTACCTTAAAATAAACGACACAATGCCAACCAAACTTCTTGAATACTTGGTTGTAGCTGTCACACCATTCCCACATACTAACTGGTTTTTAGGCCTATTTTGCCCATATTGGCTTCATCAGTAATTTACAAATGTGGATTTTCTTTTGTCCCTCTCTGTTGAGTGCACAAGAATGGTATATCCTGCCCCTTTTGGAAGACCTTTTTATGCACACCTTCCTGTTTCAGCCAGGAACTGGACGCCATTCCAAAACCGGAATTCCTGTGTGTGTTTCCAACTGATAATAGTGAAGTGCAAACACCCTCCATCCCACTGAAAATGCTTAAGGAAAGGCATCTTCAAAGGAATACGTGCTGTTTCCATGGGCTATAGCTGCTTGATTTAAAAAATGTAACATGTTTGTAAAAATCTACATACTGACTTTATGAGGTTAACAGGCTTATCCCTGATTGGCTGTGAATAATTTTCGGAAAGATTAGAAGAATGGAGCTGTATATAAGGGCCATATAAATTCAACTTGTTATGTCGACGTGGTGTTCTGTGCACTACAATACATGCATGATCATACATACCATGCACACTGTCTAGTTATACATTGGCCAAAGACTGAAGGACATTAATTACTAACATCTGGACACTTTCAATTTGTGTTTACTACAAGTACTACAATAGAATTATAATAAGAAATAAGTAGTACTAAATAGTAATATTCTTGTATAGAACCAATTCAGATAATAAAGGATGAGACTTAGACAGCCATACAGTTAGCTGTTTAAAGTAATTCTTTCTAGAATAATTGTCTTCTATAAGTCTAGGGCATACATTGTGTTGGAGTGAAAATTGTGATTTATCCTGAATGTTTAGGGTATGTGTGGTTGGCCTTCATAAAACTCTTGTCAGGCTGCCTTTGACGCAGATCCGTTTCCTGTGTGAGGGAGACTTTGTATTGTTCTTAGGGCCCATAGTGTAGTATCACCATCCTCCAGTCACTTCCTGTTTCCTCTCAGACAGGAAATGCTGCATTGCTATTTTCCAACAATAATCCAGATTTAATTTCCAGTCTGCAAGTTTGACCATTTTGAAGAGAGGATTTGTGAACCTATTAACCATTAAATGGTGAAGATTTGTTAAGCATGTGTTCGCAAAAGACATAGGCTGGGCAAAGATTTACTAAGCACCAGCTGTGTTTGAACACAAACTGAAGACCAAAGATGTGAAATCTAGTTTAACATAATATAAAAAAATACATATTTTTGCTCTTAAGTTTATTGTTTTTATGTATACTGTATATGAAAACATTTGCCAACTCGTCCATTTCAAATTATTTGTGGAAATAAGAGTATATAATTGACTACTATTTTATATCTAAATATATATTTTAGTGTACTCTGTGCAACACAGTCTCCGCTTTGTGTTGGATTTGTTCCAATCATTGTTATTAAGCCAAATGTATTTTCAACCTGTAGCCATAGTAACATGACTCCTCGTATGTGGAAGTGGTCTTGATCATATTTACCAACTGCACAGATACCTCTTCATTGTATAAATACATTTTAGTCTAAATAAGTTTTCAGAGGTGACTAAAGCCCAGCCATGATCAAAAGCCAGAGTAGATGGGTTCCATCAATTTGAATAATCAAAATCAATCTTAATAATTGATTGCATGGCCTTCATTTTAAGCAAAGATTGGCAGAGTTTGTTTTTCATTTTAAACACTTAAATATATAACAAGGTGTAAATGAGCCATTTTAAATGAAAGGGTTTGGAGTCTCAGTCAAGTGCTGTGACAGGATTTGTAGTGCTGGGAGCCAAACAGGAAGAGCTAACTCTCAAGGACTAAGTCTTCTTCCCTTTTGGTGAACATAGAGCGGTGGTAGAGCGGTTCCAGTGGGGTGTGGCTGCACATTCCTTAGCCCAGGAAGCAGAGACACCCTTGTGTAATTTAGGATTCCTTAGCCCAGGCAGCAGAGACACCCTTGTGTAATTTAGGGTGCATAAATTGGAACACCATGAGCACAATATCGTCATCATTTGTATCCTAACATTGCCGTCAGCACACATAATGTAAAGCTCTGCTTTACCCCATGACTGCATCTCAATGAGCATTTCAGATTGATAAGTTCAAACAGCACAGTTTGTGTAACGGTGGCTCCTTCATGCTCTCTTGTTTGTAAGTAGATAGTTTTTATCGATGGGTCCACTGTATGTATTAATTTTCATGGTAAATAAACCTAGCCTGCCTAATGTAAGATGGACAAAGGCTAATAATGGACACAAGGGAGGAGCACAGGATGTGAGTTTTGGGGGCATTATACAACCCGATTCTCACACACAAACAGAAACCCAGGGCTGCTGGCTCAAGCGTAAGAGAATTCCTGCACTTGTTTTGAATTCCGTAGCTCCCACTCCTGAGGCCAGCGGCATTCCAAGAC
This sequence comes from Umbra pygmaea, assembly GCA_016801145.1. Classification (NCBI taxonomy): domain Eukaryota; kingdom Metazoa; phylum Chordata; class Actinopteri; order Esociformes; family Umbridae; genus Umbra; species Umbra pygmaea. The sequence goes on from JACXGM010002150.1 coordinate 5,235, forward strand.
CTCCAAATCAAGAACAAACGAAGGAAATGATGTAAGTAGTTCTAACTTTATCATGGTGAAGCAGTTTTCACTGCTGAACTAATCACCCCCACACTCACCCACTATCCATTTGGCTTTTTGGGCTCCAGGCCCTAACCCATGCCCTAACCTAGGCCCCACCACGGGCTAAGGCTAGCTTGTGCATCGACGGGTCGTGAGATTGGCCTGGTGGATTGACCACTCAGCCTCGTCTCAGTTACCCCAGTGAAAATCAGCTGGGAAAGTTGGTCACTTCCAATCTGTCCACGTTAAGGCCAGTCACACCAAAACCATCCAAATCGAACTGCTCAAGCTTGGTAATCCCTCACCCAGAGTTGTTGAAACAATGTGAAATTTCCCAAATGGGCTGTAAGGTGTGAAAATAGTACTCAGTAAGAATAGTGACAAATGACAGTGATGATAAATTTGTCAGTCTTAGATTACTGATTGCGTGCATGTTGAAAATAATTTCAGTTTCTCTAATAAGAATTGCTGTTTAAAATATGCCATCTAGTGGGCTGAAGATAAGTTTGTACTGACCAAAATAGTATAATAAAAACAATAAATTTGACTGTTGATTTGCAGACTAATATTTTTATGAAGAACCTTACTAACATTGAAAGGACATTAGTATTCCAGCTGTGACATGCTTTTCTGCAGAATATAATACAAATCACATTCTTATTTATTTCCAAACTCCAACATAGTATATACTTCAAATCAAATTTCCAAAAAAAACAAATCCCAATGTGGAAAAACTAATGGTTTTGATCTTCTTAAAATAAATAAACAGGCATTGTTTAAATATAAAATTAAATTAAAATAAGGACATACTTCCAAGCTTTAGCATAGTTATCACTTCACACACAAGAGTATACTATAATTACATCTTTACTATCAAGAGTCAACAAATTTTGCTTTCACATCACTTATGTACAGCATACTGGCATGTTTTCGAATAGCCAGTACACATTACATTTTAAGCACAAAATACACTGAGACTTCAGTTCCGTAAGATGTATCTCTTTATCAATGGACATACAAATATTTAAAATTGTCAGTTGGATTGGGAAATCAGCTAATGTAAAGAGCAGCAGCTTCCAGATACCTCAGTTAAAATTTATGAACATTTTAAAACTGGGAAAAATAAAATAAAATAATAATAAACCACAGAAGAGAGATATAAAAATGGTCATGGTAAAACTGCTTTAACATATGAAGAAAGAGAAAACAATGTGGTCATGCATTGAAAAAATATGAAAAACAAAACGAAAACTTCTTAAAATGACAAAACCACAGGCACAAACACATGAGAGGGACGAGGTGGGACGTCACGTGAGATGAGGTAAGGTAAAAGAGGTTGAGTCAGCCTCCTGTAGGACTGGCACAGGCAACGACAAAGGGCAAGCATGCATGCGAAGAGAAACACAGCGCCAACCGAAGAGAAGCTACTGCCACCACAAGTAGCGAGAAAGAGAGAAAAAGAAAACAGTGTGAGACGGAAAAAGAGAGTTGTGAGACAATCACCATGGCTACTGCCAGTGTGGGGCTGTAGCCAGAGAGAGGAGCTGTCACTCATGTGCATATTGCAAGACAATAGGAGAGAGCAAATGAGTGATCGGAGAAAGGTCTGTCTTCTCCATTCAAACTGACTGTTTCACAGTAAACCTGCACTGACTCTACAAAGTCACATCATCACACAATGCACTCATTTGCCACAGTATACAAAGTAAAAGTCCCAAGTGAAATTGGTGCTAAAACAAACAAGTGCAGATGTTTCAAGCCAACAATCAGTGTAATTTATGTATTATCGGTATATATACATAATCTATATACCCCAAAATACATGTGTTTACAGTAATCCTGAGGTATTACCGTGTGGAATAAGGCCTGGAATTGAATTCAACTGGAATAGCAGCATCACATTTCCAGTGCAAAGACTTGTTTCTTTCTGTCTCTGATTGACAGAAATGTAAACATGTTTTTTTGTGGCGCTAATAGAATGCCGTTTTCTCTTTGCAACAACTATAAACAAATTAAATTCCAGCCAAATATGGGTGGTGTTTTCCATGGGTATTGTCTGTTGTAGTACTGACAGATTATATTAAATGCAGTTTTAGAATTCCTCAATAAGTAATAAGGCTGTCTCAGACTCCCCTCCCCTAGGCGCCGGTACAGAGGAACAGGCAGCCACAACATGAAAATACTCATAATATCTCCAGTTAGAAAAACAAGAAGCAAGCTTGCAAAAACGACAGGAATATGACTAGAAATGTTGGTCGCCCCACATTGTGTGTTGTTTTTGCTCCACTCAAAAGAAATCCACAATGGATTTCTGTACTTTGTCGCAAATTGGACTGGTTTGCAAGTTGGCGCTTTAGTCTGTCGTCTCTCTGACTACAGTTCTAAGAGGAGGGCGCGTCTCGCAAGGACCTGTGCCCTGCCATCCCAGTACGAGCCAAAGACTTTTAGGAATCTGCAATAAGAAAAAAGCAAACAAAAAAGCAAACAAACAAACAAAAATCACACAGACATGTTAGAGGTGATGCATTAAGACAAGAGGAAATTAATTCCATGACATTCCTTGACATTTGGACAATCATTCTGGCAGTTTGCATAAAGTCATTGTCTATGCTGTATGAAAGAAACTTTCTGACCACCAATAGCCAACCGTCGTCCAGAAAACATGTGGCTGCATTTGGTACTTTTCAAAACAGAGGAATACCATCTCATGACAATACTATTTCAATTAATGTGATTTGACTAACTTTGAATTAGTTGGTTGTAGCATGCAACAACACTTAATAGACGCTAAAGAAGCAAAGCAAGAATATTACTGCTCAAAATAATGAAGGGAACACTCAAATCACACATTGAGTCTTGATGACCAAAACATAGAAAATATCTAAATCTCTACTATATATTATCTAATTAGCTGACAACGAAATGATGTAACAACGGTCAAAGGAAACCAAAAGGACTGGATTCAAACTCACACTGAAAAAAGTAAACAATTGAAACGACAGTCTGTGCCAACTTGTGTGAATTTCATTATAGCAATTCATGTGACTCAGTAGTGTGTATGGCCCCCACAAGCCTGCATGCACTCCCAACAATGTCTGGGCATGCTCCTGATGAGATGGTGGATGGTGTCCTGGGGGATCTCCTCCCAGACCTGGATCAGGGCATCAGTGAGCTCCTGGACAGTCTGTGGTGCTTCTTGGCGGCGTCAGATGCACCAACACATAATGTCCCAGAAATTTTTAATTGGATTCAGGTCTGGGAAACGTGACGACCAGTCAATTGCACCAGTGCCAATGTCATCCAGGAACTGCCTAAACACTCTGGCCACATGAAGTCGGGCATTGTCCTGCACCAGGAGGAACCCAGGGCCCACTGCATCAGCGTAATGTCTGACGATGGGTCTGAGGATTTAATCCCGGTACCTAACAGCAGTCAGTGTACCATTGGCTAGCATGTGGAGGTCTGTGCGACTCTCCAAGGATATTTCTCCTCAGACCATCACTGACCCACCGCCAAACCGGTCATGCTGGATAATGTTGCAGGCAGCAGAGGGTTCACCACTGTGCCTCCAGACTCTTTCAGGTCTTTTACATGTGCTCAGTGTGAACCTGCTCTCATCTATGAAGAGAACGGGGCACCAATGGCGGACCTGACAATTCTGGTGTTCTCTGGTGAATGCCAATCATGCTGACTGGTGCTGGGCTGTGAGCACAGTTCCCCCTAAAGGAAGTCGGGCCATCATGGCACCCTCATGGATTTTGCTCAGAAACATGCACACCAGTAGCCAGCTGGAGGTAATTTCGTAGGGCTCTGACAGTGCTCCTCCTGTTCCTCCTCGGACAAATGAGCAGATACCGGTCCTGCTGCTGGGGGATGCCCTTCTACGGCCCTGTCCAGGTCTCCTCATGTAATGGCCCCGTCTCCTGGTACCTCCTCCATGCTCTTGAGACTGTACTGGGAGACACATCAAACCTTCTTGCAATGGCACGTATAGTTGTGCCATCCTGGAGGAGCTGGACTACATGTGCAACCTAACCGGGCTGCAGGTACTGCCTCATGCAACCAGTAGTGACAAGTACATTAGCAAAAATGCAAAAATGAAGAAATATCTGCCAGGAATGATAAGGAGAGAGCAAGTGTCTGTGGCCACCACCTGCAAACCATTCCCTTTTTGGGAGTTGTCTTGCTGTTGCCTCTCCAGTGCACCTGTTGTCACTTTAATTTGCAGGTGACATTGATTCACAATCGCTCATGCTTCCTAACTGGACAGATTGATAACCCTGAAGTTTAATTGACTTGGTGCAATACTGTGATGATTGCATGTTCCCTTTATTCTTTTGAGCAGTGTATAAAAGTTAATAATTGCATGCCAATGGTGAAATGGTGGTGGTTGAATTACCATTTGTCACAGAATTTATCTATCTGTCAGAAATACCACTGTAAACCTAGTATGACATTCACTAGATCAACCTCATCAGTTAAGCCTCTTTGCAAGATTTTAGGGAAGGGCCCACAACAGCTTGACAAAGAGAATACACTAATAATCTGTTGAACTATGCTAATCAAGATAACATGCAAGTGTGTCCTTGTCTACATATCACATAGCTTTTTTGCTTTACTGTTTAAAAAGGCATTTTCACCTTGACACAATGAAGCAACTTCACATGCCACAACTAATTTATTATGCCTCTCTCCTTCACAGGCGTCTTAGTAAAACTCTGCCAATGATAGTTGCTGCTCAAGCGCAGATATCTATACTATATATTGTGCATGCAGTCGAGGCTAAAAGAGCGTAACTTGCATAACAATAGGCTCTCTTTAGGCATGCAATAATTGCTATTCCCACTAGGAATTGTTATCTTTAGATGCAATGCTCTCTAATACGAGACGTCCTACTGTACATACTGTCTATACTTGTTGGTCAAATAAATTAGGAAATTGACATTGGTTTTTAATCAAGGTGTAGCTGACATCGGCACCTCTTTAAACACACAAACAAAAATATAAGTCTTCAAAATTTGTTCGAATGGGTGCAAGATGGTAAAAAATAAAAAGCACAGGTACAAATGTAAAGACAATCCGGTGTTCTGCGAATTCCGGTTTAAATTATTCTGGGATATTTCGGAAACACCAGAGTTCAGGGGTTTCGTATGTGTCCACTGATTGCTTCTCTCTCATACAATGACGATTATATGTATGTCATAGCACCTTTGGCATTTGTGTCGAAAAAGACCTTGATGTAAGACGTGGGTACATATCCTTCTTCGTCCTCGTTCCTACGCACTCTTGTCCATCCATCACCTTTATCCTCCTCTATCACATACAGCAGCTCCCCTTCGGCCATGGAAATTGTGCCTTCATTCTGACCTGAAAAGGATATACAGATATTTTTGTCTTTGTATTGGAGTGTATTAAAATGATACTTTTCATAAATGCTAGAAAAAGCCATTATTGTGGACAAACTCCTGCAATGCGCCAAGTTTTTTAGAAAAAGTTTGACATACATAACTAACATTTCCACTATTATTTTACCTGCACGGAAATGTTTAAACCAACTTGTCAATACGGAAGAAGAGACTTCCTTGTTCAATTTGTTTAAATCTGAGAAATGTTCTGATTAATATAACAACAACAAAAACATTTCTCAGGGGCCTCAGCAGACCTTCGAAAGGGTAGAGTGATTTGCAGGTTCCGATTGTTGGCAGTGGGTCCTCATCATCAAAGTCGTCATCAAACTCGGTGCTCCGAGATTTCAGGTGCTGTTCTGAGCTATGATCCTCTGTGTAGCTGCCGTCAGGGCTGACCAACAAGACCACAAATAAGATTTACACTCAAATATCACGTCGTCCAAAGCGGCCTACAACATAGGCAACGAGTCTTGCCGTGAACCATTTGTCCTACCTCTCTCTGTTGACGGGAGCACAGTTGTTGTTTACAGGTGTGGTGGTCTGGGAGTCATACAATTCGCTTTGTCGTTGGTGTGTATCACCTTTCTCTGCTAACCTGGTCTCCACCTCCAACAGCCAGGCCTGCGGGCACACATCAAAGCCAAAGGCTCATCTTTATTCTTCTTGACACTTGAACTAGTTACACATCTTTTTTTTAAAGAACAATTGTATTCTACTCCCTTCCACTAAGATCTAGAAACAGCCATGAACACGAGACCAAGTTAGACGACAGTGAAAGGGATTCAAACTCAGACCGTAGACCAGAATTTCGAGCGTACTCTGTTAGAAGCATTACAGATAATAATAATAATAATAATAACTTTATTTTTAGATAGCGCCTTTAAAGTAGCTTCTCAAGGCGCTTTACATAATAAAACAAAACAAATTTAAAACACAACTAACACAAAGAAAAAAAATCTAGTAAAAGCTAAAGTAAAAAAAATTGTTTTTAAATGAGATTTAAAAAGACAAAGGCCCCTTTATTAACGATATAAGCGCATGGCGTGAAGCGCATGGCGCAAGTGCGCTTTGGGCGTGACCAAATCCACTTTTGCTGGTTTGACAGTAAACCAATCAGAGATTCATCTCCCATTCCCTTTAAGAGCCAGGGGCATTTGTACCTTTCGCGCATTGCTATTATGACGGCGGATTTGCACCGTAATATTGTTATTTGTAATATTTCGCATGTTCGTGTGCTGCTGCGCTTCCGTGTGTGTGCAACAAGCATAGTGTGCACGCGCTGTGCCTATGGAATAGGTGCATTTGACTAATTTGCTGTTGAAATAACTATGACGTGCTCTGCCATTGACTTTAGACATGAACACACCTCCCACTTGCGTTCAGACTTTGCGCTGTATTGCGCCGGGTGCAAGATAGGGCCCTTGGAGTCTGTGCATCTCTAATATATGGAGGGTTAGATAGGGCCCTTAGAGTCTGTGCATCTCTAATATATGGAGGGTTAGATAGGGTTAGATAGGGCCCTTAGAGTCTGTGCATCTCTAATATATGGAGGGTTAGATAGGGTTAGATAGGGCCCTTAGAGTCTGTGCATCTCTAATATATGGAGGGTTAGATAGGGTTAGATGTAACAATCATTGATCTCTATATGGAGGGTTAGATAGGGTTAGATAGGGTTAGATAGGGTTAGATAGGGTTAGATAGGGTTAGATAGGGTTAGATAGGGTTAGATAGGGTTAGATAGGGCCCTTAGAGTCTGTGCATCTCTAATATATGGAGGGTGTGGATTCCAAAGCCTAAGAGCATAGGAACAGAAAGATGTAACAATCATTGATCTCTATATGGAGGGTTAGATAGGGTTAGACAGGGCTAGATAGGGTTAGATAGGGTTAGATAGGGCCCTTAGAGTCTGTGCATAGGACCAGAAAGATGTAACAATCATTGATCTCCTGGAATCAAACTTACTTCGTATTTCCTTGCATCCAGTTGTAACTTCTCAATATTCTGGCTGATCTCATCCAGTCGTGGATCCACACTGTCTGGATCACCCATGTGGGGGTTTTTAATGTAAACATCCTTCATTTTGGTCAAAGCATCCCTACCACACAAAATATACAGACTTAAACGTGCTTTTATAAATTCACAATATGTTAGTTTTTTATATACCAGTAAGATTCTCTGTAGATAGATTCACAATTTTCATTCATGTGTACCTCTGATCAATTTCCTTTTGTATTTCCTTGTTAATATCACTCATTTTGGCATGGAGTTTCTTCCTTCGCTGTTCAGGAGGTAGGTGACTCGAGTCTTCAGGGCCAGAACCCTGTAGAGAAACAAACAAGCCACCAAGAATCAGTGCCCACACATGCAATCCCCTCTTAATAAACGCCATTGAGCTCTGACATCAACTCTTTTTGATTTTACGTTGTTATCTGAGATGACCGAGTGCACTACAAAACCATCTAGTCATCAATTATCTTAAGCTTTTTGACGGAAACAGTCGTGCTTACCAGCTTGAGAGAAAGCTTTCCGAGGAGGGGAGATGATGGGACAAAAAAGACAAAATGTCAAACTTTGAGACACAAGTATGAAACCGTAAAAGCACAAGCAGCAATGAAGGGTTGCGGAGATTAGGATTCATGTCAAATTTTATCTGCACAGTTAATTTACCACAGGAAGCATTCTGCCCATCTGCACTTCAAACAAATGTCAAACAATCAACGTCTTTTGATCGCACAGAGTAGCAAAATACACACGGCTTCCAAAAGGTTTTCCACGGTTGGTGAGGCTGCATTAAAATGGAATGAGCAACAGCAGCGCTACACGCTATCAGTTACCTGTCCAAAGTGACCACGTCAGAATGCGCGGTGTCTATCGACCTGCTCAACTTACCCCACGCTTCAAACTCCTTAAGCATTGCATTTTATGTTTGGAGGTCATGAACTCGTTGAGGCGGTGGGAGAGGGGTTCCTTGGGCTGCTGAGGGGACTCGGGGCCATTGGACACGGCGCCGGGTGATGGAGACGTTGGAGGGGGAGGGGGCGGTTGGCGTGGGGAAGCTAACAAAGACATAAGCTATGGGTAAGGGTCATGAAGTGGAAAAAAACAACAAGAGAATGAAAGAAGAGAAAGTGGTGAAATGATGAAAGGACGACAGAGAGAATCTGGTTACCAACACTCACGACAGCTACAGTCAGGATAACGGTGTGTTACCACGTTATTGTGTGGTGACCAGTTAACATTGTGCCCTGAAAGAGATTCAACGTTCATGCCGTGTTCACACTGGCACTTTAAATCTTTATTTTAATTATTTCTATTTTAATCTTTCAGTCTAAACAGGGAGTGAAAAAAACACCTTAAGTCAATCTTTCAAAAGTCTACTTGTTTCTGAACGGTCAAATCAGATGTGTTGCCACACAAGTATTTTTAAACTGTCTCTCTAGTTAAAGGAAACATCAGGGCCAATCTCAGAGTTGAAAACATCATTAAGCACTGCTGACATAAGAAAGCAGACAGCATTCATTATTCACCGAGTCAGAGAGATATGTTCGACATACACTATATAGAAAAAGTAGATGGACACCTGACCATCACAACCAAATGAGCTTGTTGGACATCCCACTACAAAACCATTAGCACAAGTATAAAGTTTGCCCCTTTCCCCCCGTTTGTGGCTATAATAGCCGCCACTATTCTGGGAAGGCTTACCACAAGATTTTTGAGTGTGACTGTGGGATTTTGCATTAGCATTTGTGAGGTCAGGCACTGGTGTTAGACAAAAAGGCCCATCTCGGAATCACTGTTCCAATTCATCCCAAAGGTGTTCGATGGGGTTAAGGTCAGGCCTCTGTGCATGCCCCATGAGTTCCTCAACACCTAACTTGTTGAACCTTGTCTTTATGGACTGCGCTTTGTGCACAGGTGCACAGTCATGCTGGAACAGGAAAGGACCTTCCCCAAATGGTAGAAGCACCCAATTGTCTAAAATGCCTTGTATCCTGTAGGATTTAGATTACCCTTCATTGGAACGAAGGGGCCTAGCCCAAACCCTAATAAACAGTCCCAGACCAATATCCGTCCTTCACCATTAGTAGGGGTGTCCACATACTTTTGGCTATATAGTGTTTTCTCTGAACCTTCCACAATCTGGTTCCCTGCTGAACATGGTCTAGGGTTGGCCAACGTATCCTACAGTAGATAGCTGTTATTGTTGTTGACTGAAGGTCTTTTGGCCTTACCTTGTTTCTCTTTATGAAAGGCCACAGTTTGCCCCGGCTGTTGCTGCGGCTGGGCTTGCCCTCTACCCTTGAGTTCAGATAGCTTGACTCTGACACGGTCCGCCTCATAGACAGACTGTAGTCCTCAAACTCTACGTCGCCAGGTGGCTCGAAGCCAGACTTGTAAGTTTCCACCACCTGCTTGGTGTCCTTTGAGGAAATCAATCAATCAAACAAATGTATTTATAAAGCCCTTTTTACAACAGCAGTTGTAGGGAAATGAGTTAATTCATGTATAATAGACAGAATTATGAATATTCACCTAATGCATTTCAGCTGGAGGGCAACATACTGAACCAAATTGCAGAAAATAATTTGCACTCTGAAGTGCAAGTGTTTCTACCGGAATCCAACATAAAAAACGTAATTTTAAACTCTCTTGTATGGTGCAGGAAGACACAAGTACAGCAAAGGCATAGCTCTTAAATTCTAGCAGAAGTGCTAATCTAGTATCGGTTATGTCTTAGCTATAATAAATGGACGAGTGAAAGTGGTTAGCTAATGTGTATGTTAATATACAGGATTAAACATATAAAATGAAAATATACAGGATTACATAAGAAAACTGTCACTATCTGTGACAACCCCTGGGTGTGCCTTCCACCTGTATAAGTATAGAAGTGTCATTAAGGTAAACATGGTGCAGTCATTAACAAAGCACAATGTCAGCATTTTGAAGGTGTGAATAATTGATCTCCTCCATTACTGGATGGGCTGCAAATCTTTTACTGCTTCAGTGAGTAAAAGAAAATGACTGCAACCACATTCTGTCCGCTCTTTCCTATAAATGTCCAGTGAAATATTCTCACTATTCACCCACCATTTAGTCCCCAGGAAGCTAAACAGCCTGTTTCCATCAGGGTTACTGCCATCATCAACATTGTTTCCCTTTTTTCCCCAAACGTTGGGAGTTCGCTCAGGCATTTCTGCTATGTTAGGAAAAAGGCTGTGTAACATGACTGCTATACACACGCAGTAGGCCTACTAACCGTTTTCGGCTGGATGGATGCCGCCGCATTGGTCATACCGTCTAGACATTTGCCAACGATTGGTAACACCTTCCGATCGACCTCTGCGTACATCTTCATGGACTCCCCCACTCGCTCAATCCTCTTCTCCTCCATCTCTTGTATTTTCTACAAAATGTAATATTTTATATTACTAATCAGATATCTGAAACTGGTGTCCTAAACATTGTGTCGAATAGAGGTGAGACTGTTCCATGAAAGTGAGGTAGTACCTGAAAGATGTGAGGTATGAGTGTGTAGTAATGTTCATTCTGCTCCTTGTTGAACTTCTGCAGGTAGCTGAGGTACTCGTTCTTGCTGTCCTCAGCCACTTGGTGTTTCATCTGCGCCTGCTGTCTGGCCTGTGAAGGAAGGCCGGTCATAGACAGGTGAGACTCTCTCACACACCATCAAGTAGGGACTGTCAAGCCTGCGTATACGTGTGTAGATCACTGCCTACATTCAGGGAACACTGACACAGCACATTTTGTGTTAACAAGCACAACATCGATCAAAGCTAAATACATCTCAAATAAAAAAGAAACGTGGCATTTAAAGCATAAAAAAAACATTAAAACCACATATTACATAAGCAACATTGACGGTTATGGTTTGGACAAACAGCACGTTGTAAAAATACAAGGTAGGCACAGCATACAACTTAAAACGATGTACACTGGGTAAAAATTGGTTTCATGTACATACAGTTGTATGCAAAAGTTTAGGCACCCCTGACAATTTCAATGATTTTCATTTATAAATAATTGGGAATTTTGATTTTATTATTTGATTTTATTCTATCAAATAACTGAAGGACACAGTAACATTTTGGTAGTAAAATAAGGTTCATTAGATCAACAGAAAATGTGCAATATGCATCAAAACGAAATTAGACTGGCAATTTCAAAATAATTCCTCTGAGGTTGATTCAATGACAGAAGATTTCTTGGTGAGAGTACCAATAAAACCCTTTTTAACTAAATCCCGTAAAATAGTATTAGTTATTTACTTATTTTATATCGATATTTTTGGAGGGGTTTATTATTTTTATTGACACAGGAAGCAGAGTCTAGGGAGGGATGTGTGTAGAGAGAAACAGAAAAGCGAACACACAGTTGGCCAAAAGTGGACTCGAACCCGTCACGTGGGGACATGCATGACCCAGAGTCCGGATTTTAGACCACTACACCGAACTACACCACAACTCAATTGAACTAGATGATAAAATTAAGTCTTCATGTCCACTTTAATTAGTATTATGGTATTTTCAAAACTATCATGCGAGAGAAGTTCTGAAGCAACCCACTTTCATCCTCTTAAAAGGTCAGTTTTGCATCTGACATTCCAGGATTTTAACACAGTTACAGTTAATATTTCAATGCATTTCAACCTGCTCTGCCACAGTGAACAAAGCGAGGAAGCTTGCCTAGTGGAGGTGCTCAGGCCATACTGTACTGATGTTTTAGAGGCAGGTAACTAGTATTCTGTTGCTTTCATTGCCTATAGAGAAAGATGTGTTGACAGCATGCATATTAAAGTTTTTCCCAATTGATAACACACAAAATGCTAAATTTTGCTCATTGTGTCAAAACTTAACACACAAGAATTCTTTACACAACACTTGGTGATTAACATCTAACTGCCATGTCAAAACTGCCATTCTGCAATCAAAACTTAACTCTCTGACTTCAAAAGGCACTCTTCAGATCTATAGGGAACACACATGCAGATGAACAATAAACAGTCAAACAGACACAACACACTGGTCAACTTTACTCAAGACACATCTGTCATTTGTAGTTTTTAACCATTTTTATTCTCGCAACCAAGCCTCAGTGCTACATTGTATAAGTCAGAGATTACGCCGTCGATTGAAGTCGGGCCACATCACTCGTCCACATCACAGGCGATGTTCTCCCTCGCCAGGCAACAGGGAAAATATCGCAGGACGTATCCACCCGTGGATTGATGCCACCTCAATGTCTCTGCATGCCTCCTCCATTGCTCGCAGGAGCGGCATGCGTGCATGTGGTAGGTGGTCATAGACCTTCCACTGCCATGGTGAAAATAGTTCCTTGATCAGGTTGAGGAACGGGGACAGGTTCAGCACCGTGAAATGGTTGTGGTTGGCGAACCAGTCCCAGACCAGAGCAGCCTGGTGGAAACTGACATTATCCCAGATGACAACGAACATGGGCTGCCCTGGTCCATCCTATGTGACCGCGGCATGTGGTGCATGCAGAAATGTCAGTATGTGTGCAGTGTTGTAGGGACCTAGGGTGGCGTGGGGATGGAGGACCCCCTCACCACTAATGGCGGCACAAACGGTGATGTTGGCCCCACACTGCCCGGCGACGTTCTCGATAGCCCTTTGGCCGATGATGTTTCAGTCCCGATGTCTGGTTTTTACCAGTCTCTTCCTCTATCTCCTCTCCCTCGTCTTTTCCTTCCCCTTGGTCCTTCAGCCTCCATATTTGCGATTGCTTCACGACAGGTGCTTATACCGGAATTATATGTATAATGACTTATTGGTTTTACTGGTTAAGTGTTTTACTGTTTGTGCGGGGGTGTTGCTAATGTCGTGTGTGTTTTAACTACTGAATGGACGTGCTGACTGCAGAGTGTTTCATTATTGGCCAATGTGTGTAACACATGCACGATGTGTGTAGTGTTTTGCACCTGTGTTACATAATTGTTTACGTTGCCATGCCAACACTGTGTTTATTCATTTAGTGCCTGAGTGTACCAAATGCATGCAAACATTACGGTTTCAACGCTTTGGTTTGAGCATTCACTTTTAGTGTTTTAGCAATTGGGAAAAACTGTAAAATGTGAAAGTTAGCTCTGGATAAGAGCTTCTGCTAAATGACTAAAATGTAACAGTAAAATGTACTTTTGTCAGGAATTTTTATTTCAGTCAGGAGCATTGGTTAGCATCATGTGATCCATCACCTCATTCCCATTTGGATGTTAACAAGTGAGGTAAACACTGACAAGAACCACAATGACAAAAATACAAAAAGAACACAAAGGGTTCAATTGTGCATGCATATGACCCACGAACATTTACACAAATTAAGTTGTTTAAGCAGTTGAAGACCGTATCCACAGCAACACAGGACTTGAACAGCAAACAAAACTTACAGGAAGTATGTTGTACGCATGGTGTTATACTTCCCAAAAATCAATGAGTTCTTTTTTATATTTTTATGAATCTTTTCATATGTTAAAGGGAAAGTTCACTCATGTTTACACATGGTCTTTTTTCTTATTTTCCTCTCTGTGCTGCTAGATTGACCAAATAATTTTATTATAAGTCATTATAAAAGGAAATTGTAGATCAATGAACAATTAACATGGCCCCTGTGCTCCACGACTACCACATTCAAAGGTTGATAAGAATGTCATAGAAACTATTCAAAACAAGAAATATAGTCACATACTGTATATAATCTTACATCAGTCACTTGGATAATGTCTCTGTTTGATGCTGCTTATTATGACATCAAGAATATGCAAATATGGATTAATGAGACAAAATTATTTGTTTCTCTCTCCAAGAAGTCAGTGAAGAGACAGTATCCAGAATAAGATTGTAATATAAAAGTTGGCTTGGAATGTCATAGAGGTTATAATATGTTTTTTTCAATAACATTTTTCATATGCACTGTTAGTCAATGTTAAGAGTGTTGACTCTTTAAATAATCAACATTAAAATACATAGTGTGATTGACAACAAGCTCATTAAGAGTAAAATTAAAGCCTGGTGTAAAAACGTCTGAACTACCCATTTCATGTTTATAAGTGTCTACATTGACTTTAATTCAATTAACATTTAGACCCTTGCAAGTCCTTACTGTTAACACCATTCCCAATCCATAACTGTGTCCCTTCCAAGTCTTGGGATCTAGTACGTACGTATCTGGTAACACACTTAACAGTGACAGATCCTTACAGACATAAAAACACTGCATAAACCTACCTTGAGAGAGCACCGCTTTAAGACATGTTAGAAAACAAAAACACTGAGTTAGTTTCAGAGTACTACACAGGTTTTTGACATCTTGGCTATATAATGTATTACAAAATGCCTGAACTATATTTAATGTGTTTTTATATGTGTAGATCCTTTACGGACGCAAAGATAATATAGTATTTTATTGATCTATTACTTGGTTTCCATCAGGTTTCTGAGATACTTGACTGAGAAAGAGCAGTTTGCATCGTAGAGCAAATACAGGAAATCGTGTCCAAATGCCAAAGCATCTCAAATCAGCAAAACAACTTGGTTTAAACACAGGTGACTTGGTGACCAGTTTTCAGCATAGTACAGTTGCCCCCATCTCATCCTTTTAATAGTGGTACCTTTTGTTCACTGAAAATGATAGTGATTATTTCATTGCCAAACCTTGGATCACCATATTGTTTGGCCCTGTAGAATACTATCTGGGTAAGGAATAACTGAACTGTGTTCCTAAGTAACATATTCAAGAGCATAGTTGATGCCAACCTTGGTGATGATGCATGATGACAGCTTGTTGACACTGCTGTACATTACACCAAGTTACAGTTGCTCTGTCCAATGGACAAATCAGATATCGAATGGCAGATACAGTACATGGCAGAGTAAAAGCAATGTCTTTTGAAGTCAATACTAATCAGACAAACACTGGTACAGTATCACAAGCTTGATTAGCATCTGATGATCAGGGAAACAATGGGAGAATTCCATAGCTAGATCTGCTTTGTCCAACAGTACCCAGTGTTAGAGTGCTTAAAGGAATGCTCTAGACTCTTTAACAGCTCATAATCGTTGTGCCGAATATGTTTCCGACATGACAGTACCAGCGCGTTCAGTAATTCCCAAGTCGGTCACCGTAAGTTGCTGCAACATTTTAGAAAATACAAAACGTTAATTTTTAACGCAAGCCGATCTTTTCGAGTCGATAGGAGAACATAATTGGAGAAATAAATATCAAGAAATCCAACAAACGCATCTAGATGTATTTTCAGAAATTTTGCAATGACAAAGTTTGTGTGTCGGAAACATGACCGGCACAACGATTTTGAGGTGTTTAGGGGTCTGGAGTGTTCGTTTAATTTGGGCTCATGCTTTCCTCCACCAAGCCAATGGGCCACAGCAGTCTCTTGTCAGTGAAGCTGTTACCATGCAAACCATGTTAACAGCTTGATGAGGGGGAGTAGGTGAGCAATGACTAAGAGCAGTTGCATATTCACACACATCAGACGTACTATATTGCACCCTAGCACACAGTCGGATCACTTGTGGATAGAACTGAACATTTCGACACCAGTCAATAACTTACTTTTTCCACGTCTGCTTTAGTCACGTTGATGTCAGCATCGATCTTGTCAAAGTACTGCTGGGCTCTGTCTGCCTCCTTACAGTCTCTCTCGAATCTCCGTTTACTCTGAGGAGAGGAAATTCAATTTTCACATTAAAACGGTTCGGTTGTGTTTCCATCTTAACTCATCCTTAACAAGTGCTTGACTTGGACTGAAATAAGTGCCCATACTTGTTTTTGGAACCTGTACGGCTTATACCTCCACAATCCTTTCAAGATAATATTAAATTAGATGAACATGGTGTTCAGGCAGTAGAATATTTGAAGAGCTGCTGCTCAAGCCAAGCACTCCTAGCTCAAGAGGATACTCACAGATTCAAGTTGTTTCCAAGAATTCTCAATGTGTTGCTGTGCTCTGCGCCCATCATGGAAATGCTGAATAACACAGAAGAGAATCGTTTAAAAGGAATAAGTGAAAATACAATGTGTCATTTGAAGGCTGAAGAGTCTATCTTCAGATGAATTGCGACATTCCTTTTGATGACTGAGTAGAGCTAGACGAAGTGCAGCATCTCCCCAGTGAAAAACACAATACCCCTGAAATGTAGTCTTCGCATTGAAACAAAACCACTGAGCTCAAATGAAACCGACTAATGTAATTAGGTGATTCTTCACCGTTTTATGAATACTTACAGCAAATACATCAATCTGCGAGGCTCACTGAAGACTCAAAAAGACATTCATTGTGCATTCATGTTCAATTGAAATTATGAGTCTTGTGAATTTAGTTTAAGTTGAAGCTAATGTTAAATTCATGAGGCGTATGTTACACATTTAGTTGTGAATTTACTGACAAAGTCAGTTACCGAGGTAACCATGGCAAACTCTGAGTTCAACTGAGGATAAAAACATTATTTTATGTGATGTCTGAGCTTCAGTCCACGAACAAGAATCACTCTTTACATCTAAGTAAACGCTTCTCGTCCGGAATCAAATGACTCCGCTGAAAGCTGAGCACCACATAAAACAGAACCCTTTCACCTCATTAAGATTGCATTGTTATCAATATGACTTATAAAATGTATGGAACATAAGTTAAAGGACAACTCTGGGGCAAAATGAACCTAGAGGTTAATAACACATTGCTAATCGAAAGTGCCCAGTTTAATTGCGAAATGATAATTACCTTATAATGCTAGTTGTGTGGGCATGGATGAAGTAAGAATAAATCGCTATTATAGACCATTGACAAGGCTCAAAATAGCACCACACTTCCCATAATGAGTCCCTACATGCTAGCCGAAGCATTGAGAACTTTGTAAGTGTACAGACAGTTTATTAGATATATAGTTTAAAATACATTACCGTTTGTCTATAAATCCAGGCACCATCTTCGGAAAACAGACTTGATCAGTCAAACCACAAACTTTGAGCTATGTGAGCTGAACTGTGACTTGGAATCGTCAATGGCAGGAGGTTTTGCGGTCATTTATGCAGATCAATGAGCAAGACTTACAGCTGGCAATGTGAAAACACAATTTGCTTACAGTTCAGCTCATGTAGCACAGAGTTTGTGGTTTGACTGATCGAGTCTGTTTTCCGAAGATGGCGGCTGCCTTGTAGACACAAACGGTAATGTCTTTTAAACTATATTTCTATAGTTTACAACTAGCTTTATAAGGTAATTATCAGTTTGCACTAAAACTGGGCACATTCGATTAGCATTAAAACATATCCCAGAGAACAGTAGACTCTGTAGAAATGTCTTATTAACCCCTAGGTACATTTTGCGCTGGAGTTGTCCTTTAAGTGGTACTGTACACATCTGGATCAAAACTGCAATGTATAATTTTACATTTTAGTCACTTAGCAGTCACTCTTACCCAGAGAGAAGTACAGTGAGTACAAGGACATTCCCCTGGAGCAACTTAGGGTAAAAGTGCCTTGCCCAAGGCAACATCGACTTTTGGCACAGTCGGGAATCGAACCGGCAACCTTCCATCTACAAGTCTTACTCTGTAAAGACTGAGCCGGTATTGTGACTTACTGATCTACCAAAAATAAAGTTTTTCATGATGGAATGTCATCAGTCTGTAGATTTGTCAGTGGGAAGCTAGCGTATCTGCAGTTGCTTTGAGTCCTACTAACAAGGCTGGTATCTCTGGTTAAACATCTCTGTTCCTGCACATTCCCTGCACTCCCTTAACTGTTCTTCCTTATCTGCTGAACTTCCACCAGCAATACGAATGAAGCATACCCTTCAGAAGGTAACTGAAGCTCAAGTACATTTAACTTACCTTGAAAGTATACTACTGGTTTTAGACTAATTCGATGCTAGTTACATTTTTACATTTACATTTTACTCATTTAGCTGACGCTCTTATCCAGAGTGATTTACAATAAGTACAGGTTCATGCCCCTGGAGCAACTTATGGTTAAGCGCCTTGCTCAAGGACACAACGACATTTGGCACAGTCGGAAATTAAACCGGCAACCTTCTGACTAGAAGTGTGACTCCCTAACCACTGAGCCAAATGTCTACCTAATCAGACCCAGTTAGCGATAAAAGGCACCTTTACCACAGGTTAGACATTCCATCAAGAATGGCATGCCTGAAGCATTTTTTTAAACTAAGGACGACCTTACTGGCACTAATTTGAGCCATTACCAAATACATGAGGTCAGACAAAAGGCCACAACAAAAGCCTTACAAAATAGTGTGTGTGTAAGTGTGTGTGTGTATGGTGGGAGACAGAAGAAAGGAGCCACTGTACACATGCTGTCATATTAGTTCCAGCCAGTAGTTTCAAACCGAGACTTGGTCCAAATATCAGCAGCAACACCCACAGTGGTGCCAATAAAAGGACTGGAGGTCAGGCCAACATGCTCCTAACAGACTGACCTGGGTAATTAACCCACTTCAAGGCCAACATGCTCCTAACAGACTGACCTGGGTAATTAACCCACGTCATGCCATGGGATATATTGTGCAGGGCACTGTAAATAAATAATGAGCAACACTGTGACAAATTCTCAGCTTGATTTTGTGAGAGAAAGCAATGACAATCTGCAATTACATAATTACATTGCGCCTCTGATCAATTTCCCCATTTTGTTGATTTGATTGGATTGTTGGTTTTTGCCAAAGCAGCAAGCCTAGCAGCAACATTTGACCCCAGGCTTTGGTTCAGACAATGTGACACCAATCACCTCTGGAAAGCCAACTCACGAAATGGTGGATCTTCAAATTAACTTGATCTGGGAGAGTTCAATGGTTGTCTAAAAGAATTATGGACAAGATATCAGATGTTTTACCGATTTCCTCTCTGCTTTGAGCTCTTGGATGTAGCGCGTCAGCTCACAGATGATGTGAGTGGTGAGGTTCTCAGCGATGACCTCGTGTTGTCCCGCATAATCGTTCAACTCATTAAGGGTCATCAGAAACGCTCTGCAAGATGTGTACCTGTTAACAATAAGATAGTGCTTTAAAAATACTCACCTAATTAATTTTATTATTATGCAAAGATTAATAAATGTTCTAGTTTATTTCTGTGTCATGCCAAACAATTTGGCCCATCCCACATGGGATTACAAGACACCATAAACTTATTTAACAGACATCTTCTTCCGGTTACATACACACATCATTCACAGAAAAACATGAAGACATATTTACAAGTACATATACACACACACCCCCACACACACGCAATATACAAACAACAAATCCTCATCTACAGAATATCTCTGTAAAGAGCTTTTTTCCTCTTCTCCCAGGCTTTCTCCAGATAACTGGCTAATTTATATGTTTCACATGTGAACAGCCATCTCAGTCTTTGAGCATCATCCATTTTAACCAAATCAATCTCTGTTTTTATCTTACTAAACAAAAAACCACGCTGTTCAGAATAAAAAGGACAGTAGAAAACAAAATGGAACTCATTTTCGATTTTATTCAAACAACACATGGGACAAACCCGTTTTTCCTCTTCTACATTAACATATCGTCCTGTTTCAACAATCAAAGGTAAAACACCTGATCTCACCTGATCTCACTTGAGCACATAGAGATCTTTGCCGTTTTGACAAATTACATACAACATAATTCTCTGTGCCATACTCCAGTTTTATCATCACAAAAACACGCAGTTTTGGCTTAGCCCATATATCATCAGCCCACTGTTTTTTGTCTTTAGCAAACACAGTTTCTTTAAACAAACAAATATTCAGCTTTTCATTATTAGAAAACAAATCACCAAATCCATAATTACGAAACAATTCACATATATCTTTAGACCAAGAACAAAAAATGTGTTTATCCCAGAGAAATATTTTCCTTGTCAACCTATTTACATCTGTATTTAATAGACGATTCCATAACTGGGCCATACATATCTAATAAACGATTCCATACATATCTTCCAACGAGCCTCACATGATTCCCATCCCATGTCTCCCACCATCGCCAATATAGGGGAATATTTATGCAGCCCCAGAAAATATCTTATGGCACTATATTGCACTGATTCACAGTTAGATATATTTTGAAGTCCTCTAACCCCCACAAAATAATCAAGTATAGGGGACACACAAGCTTGGAATAGTATAGAATATGTTTGAAAACTTATGTCCTTCAGATTCTTGCTTTTTCCAATAATTCCTCCCAAAGCTCTACTTGATGAATCAGCAAGAACCTTAACACCTTTTCTAAAATTCAAATGTTCATCAATAAAAAAAACTAGATATTTATATGAATCTACAAAGTTCAGCTTGTGTGACCCAATTTTAAACTCGTAGATACTGCGAATAGTTAAAGGTCTTCTAAAGTGAATTATTTCTGTTTTCTTTCTCTTGATAAACATTCTCCATTTATTACACCAATCATCCATATAGGAAAGCATCTGCTGCATATTGTCTTCGGATGGTGACAGTAATACTATGTCATCCGCATACAGAAGAATTCTTATCATTTCATTCCCACATATTATTCCACAGTTCAGTGCTTTAATTTCCTTTGCCAAATCATTTATATAAATTGCATATAAAAAAATTTTTATATAAAAAGGTGGGGGATAAAGCATCACCCTGTTTAACCCCCGATGATGTTGGGAACCAGTTTGTGTGGAGTTCATTCAGTCTAACACACGCTATGGGCTTGTGAAATACAGACTTCAGAGCCCAATAAAAATCTCCATTTACCCCATTTTCTATAAGTTTAAATGCTAACAGGTCCCTATTAATCAAATCAAAAGCCTTCTGAAAATCAATAAAGCATGCATATGTTGGCTTATTTTCATTTATTCTTTTAGTTAAAACTGTAAATAATACAAAAATGTGGTCAAGACATGATCTTGACTTACGGAACCCATGTTGTTCTTCCACAAGGAGCCCTTCCTTCTCTAGGTACGACATTATAAATAGGTGTAAATCTGTTTTAGATGTGTCAAGTCTGTTAAATCATCGTGACTCATAAGTATCCATATAGACCCTCCTCCTTCAACTGGCACTAAATTCATACATGCTAGTAAACAGTCACTCTGACCATGGCTTTTGAAAATTTGTTTTGGTCTATTCTATTGGTCTTATCCAATTTTCCCTCTAACCCTGCCTTTTCAGCAGCTCCGCAACTCCCTGGAAAGATGCGGGATGGTGAAGGCTGCTCGAGTACTTCACCCAACCCCCAGTCACATAATGTGTAAGATGATACACTCACCAAGTATACAATTGAGCTCACAAGAAAAATGGAGAGCGATGTGGCAAAGTAGATAATTCAACTAATCTATCCCAAACCCCGGGCAGCGCCATGCCAATTTGCACTTCTGGGGAAAGTCAGAGAAGCCATAGTCAGGCTCAAACCACTGACTATCATGATGTTGATTGTCTTGCAAAGCAGTGACTTAGCCTACTATGCCACGTGGACCCCTTGGAACTGCCCACTGTTTTACACATACGACCAACTGTAACATCTTGAGAATTTGATCTTTATGAAAATAACCATGGCTATAGCTACACAATGTGCTCTGAGGAAATATTGACTGTTTCACTGTACTCCATCCATTTAGGCTAATTTAGTAAGAAATAAAACCTTTTGTTACCTGGAAACAGTCGGTTGAGTGGAGATGGTCAATTAGAGAGAAAATCTACTTTAATGTGTACAGTCAACCTGACATTCACCTGTAATGCGTTTTTTACTCACTTGTATTCATCTTCCTCTCTGGAGTTTTTCTTGAGCTGATATTTTTTGGAGAGGTTTCTGTTAGGGATGAGAACACAAATCAATACAGGTGTAGAACAGCCGCGGTCGGTGGAAGTTAATTGGGGACGCCGGGCTCGCATTACGTTCAGGACCGGAGTGAATGGATCTTAATTGGGGATGCCAGGCTCGCATTACATTCGGGACTGGAGTAAATGGATCTTAATTGGGGACGCTGGGCTCGCATTACGTTCAGGAGCGGAGTGAATGGATCTTTATAGGGGACGCCGGGCTCGCATTACATTCGAGACCGGAGTGAATGGAACGGTGTGTACATGCTGTATGTTGGGAAATTCTAACTTGTAGTGTATTCAAACTTTAAAACGTCTAACATTTTGAATTTCCACCTAAGAATATCAGTCTTGATTTTACTACCTATTCATGTATCTATACATTTTTTATCCATTAATTATAATCCATGACATTTGTCTTTACATCTGTCTTTCTGTGTGAAACTGGATCAAGCAAAGGATGGGACTGGAAAGAGCATTTTTAGGGGAGCAGCAGAGTCAGGAGGTCGTGCCTTTAAGATAATTATCTGGGGAGAAGCAGAGTCTGGATGTCATCCCATGACGAAAATTATCTAGGGAGTAGCAAAGTCAGGAGGTCATCCCTTTAAGATAATTATCTGGAGAGCCGTAGAGTCTGAGGTCATCCCTTTAAGAGAAATATCTGGGAAGCAGCAAACCGTGAATCCCGAACCAAACCCTACAGCCTACCCCCTCACTAGGAGTGCCCTCCGTGGTCACGTGTTGATGATGAAACTCCAAGGCTGACTTCTCCCATGGTGGCTATGGGTTTAGTAAACCCAGGTGGAGGGGTCAGTTTAAGATTTAGCCAGAGTCTGGAGGTCATTCTTTTAAGAGAATATGAAGATAAAAGCCTAGTCAAGGTCATCCATTTAAGATGATTCATCCAACTGAAGATAAAGCCTAAGATTACTTGAAAAGCAATTGAATGTGCAAGATTTATCTTCAAGTAAATCTGTACAGTACTTCTGGTTGAACATTATATAATGTAATATACAGTCTGGGGTTTAAACCCTGAATACAGATTGGACAGCGGCGTGCTCGTGTTTCAAACAACAGAGTCCATCTCATTACGTTTTTGGGATTGCCATACAGGATATACCGACCGAGGAGTCATTGGATCAGACAATGCTTTCTCCTCTAGCTTTAGGAGTAGACACCACTGTGGTCTGCTCCAGCCGTAGACCTTTCTTACCCAGACTAACCTGGGCATGCTGACACATCATTCTGCACACCTAATTTGGGGTTTGCAATTCTTGCCATTTCCCTTTGACCTCTCTTATCAACAAGCTGTTTTTGCACACAGGACGCCAGCTGATTGGGCATTTTTTGATTGTCGCACCATTCTGTGTCACTGCCATAAATGAAAAGCCTATTGGTGAGACACTGAATCCAGCCTGGAACCGACCCATTACATGTCATTCATTTGACACATTCTAACATTTATTCAAATAGCAACTGAATACTCCAATGTCTGCCTGCTTGCTTTATTTAGCAAACCATTACTACATGCTTCACTGTCTGTAGGGGCAATCCATTATAATAAACAGGTTGGTTAACTAATAAAATTGGCAACTTGGTCTGTATAAATACATTTCCAGAACACAGTTCTCCCTGATTCATAGTAGCCCCCGCTCACTGGGCTCTGCTCCACACCATGAATTCTGATGTGTTGCTAGGCAGATTGCCATACACGCCAGCTGCCTCTTTTTGTCTGCTTGCAGCCACATGACAAATCTGGATGCTCACACCACAGCGTTTGGTGCAAATTAAAGACCAAATTCATGTCAACAATTGGAAAACAACTTCTCCATCTTTTCAGGAATTTTGAATCCCCTGGTTGTCTTGTTACCTAATCTATAGACTAATTTCTAAAGTATTTATTCTATGGTTGCCTGAATATGTATATTTCATCAACTATGTATGCAATGATCTAAAATGGCGCGGTTAATGATACTGGCATGGGATCAATAAAAAGGATCTTCCAGTTGAGAGCTGATAACAGTACAGCTGAGGCACAGAAAATCCCTTGATCTGTTTTGCAGATACATGATGGATGCATGCAGAAATTTGCTGCTACTGTATGTACTCCGTAGTGAACGGCAGACAGTGAAGCTAGTCATCCACTGTCCTCGGGGATTGCTTTGTCAGAGACTATCACTGTCTGGCAAGATCTCCCGTACTATACAGTGTAAAGCTGCCAAGATCATTGGGGGAAAACAAATGTGGGTCATTGCTATGGATAACCCAGTAACCATGGTAATGCGTTGCCTACGCGACCTACACTTCCGGTTGCGCTGAGTTAAAAGCCTGTGCATTTGTTCATTGTTCATTTGGAGTATCTACATTCACCTGAACATCCTTTTGCAGCAGGCTGATCTTCATCAATTCTGACTGGGACAATAGTAGAGCAACAGTTGGCAAATAATACTGTATGTATTACTTTACTGGATGATCTGGCCCTAGCCTTTTTTTAAAAATTGTTCTGGGGTATTTTAATGATTTGAGTGACAGGACAGTAGGAAGAAGAGGGATACAGCCATGTAGAAGAATAGAGCGAGGAAGGGCACTGATGGGGGACCAAGCCGGGGCTCAAACTCCAATCACAAAGGGGGCGTGTGGGTCAGATCCTCAGACTGATACACCGAAACGCAGCACCACTCTTTTCACACTTTGTAAGCACCTGACTCCTGACATTGTACTTTATTGTGGCAAGACTAAACTTCCAGACTTTCATCAGATTGCATAGATCAAATAAACATACCAAAATATATTTTCGGTAGTATGCATACATAAAGTACAATACCAAAAGATAAAATTACAGATAGCAGTGTTCCCAGGCTTACCTGATTTGCTTTGCATAGCTGATTTCAATTTCAGATCTCTCTTTCACAAATTTTGTATACCTCTCCACAAACTCAATACCCCAATGAGTGTGCTTTTCCAAGTTGTCAAACTGGTCCTTTAAGAAAGGAAACAGAAAGATTTATTAAGAATAAATGATCAGTTAACAAATTACACTGCCTCTAATCATGTTTTTTTTACTAAACAACTGATTTATTTTGTATAAATACATACTAGAGCAATATGTTTAACCATGTAGGCTACCTACTGCATAGCCTACAGGCATTTAGCAGGTCCATTTTAGCCGGTGTGCTGGATTATAGGATATACAGTATGTCGTAGACTACACTGAAATTAACTATGTGGTGGCGGGTTACTATTTCATGTCTACAATTTGTGCATAGCGTATGCTATAGAACGACACAATTAGTATAACAGCCAATTACAAAAAATAAATGAGTAGGCTACATTTAAAAAGCCTTCGTTTCATTTTCAATAGCAACCGAATTCTAATCGTAGCAAATATATAACGCGTTATGTTAGACCCAGTCTGATATTTGTAATAGGCCCTTTACTGAGCGGAAAATGTCGTGTCTGAATAATCCGTTAAACCTGCTGGCCCTCTGTTCTAGTCTTAATTATATTGGCACGTGCGTTAAGACTATAATACGAATAAAAGCAGACACAATGGACGAAAATAATAACGAAATATTTCCAAATAACGCTCAAATACAGCTGCCGCTACAATGTTGCGAATGAACATGTACACTCTGTTTAGCTACCGTATCTGCACAGTATGGACCCATTTTGCAATGGCTTAGTGATTGTAATAGGCTAATAGGATAACGTAAAACCAAGGCTTTTTACGTAGGCAGCGTGGTGGGATATATATTTTGAGTAATAACAAATATATTCATCTGTGACTGTAAAGGCAAAGGTTAGCCGGAGTAACAGGCGATCCAGTCTGGTGTAGAATCTGCCATACCACCGATAATAAAGGATGCATGCACGCGCAGAAAGAAGCATCATGGCAGCAGGAGCCTTAAGCTCGCTACCTTGCAACGACATACACATGTAATCCGAATCGGAACACTAAAGATTCACCAGTCGGTAAAAGCAAAAGATAAAACATGTGTCATTTACGAAAGCATGTTCGCTTTAATCATACTGTCGTGCATTCGCGGTCTACGTACCCACAGCTCCGTACCCCATCTGCAACTCATGGTTTCAATACAATTTCTTCCAAATGGTCCACGATTTCTATGCATGCGTCCAATGTTTTACTCTGGTAAATGTAACGGGGTGACCGTATATCAAAATCCCTCAAGGTTTATGTAGTTTTTCACCGACGCATTCTGCCATTACAATGTGTTTGCCGTCAGATATTGGCTTGATTGCTGCTCCTACATGTGGGGTATCCACCCGCCTAGCCCAATGACAGCACGCGGCCGCGCGCTTCACTGAGGAATCTTTGCTAAAGCTCACCGGGTAGTACTTCGAAACGCTTGTGATGGATGGGCGGACAAATAAACAAGCAAACTAGCTTTGGGATACTCAGAGTATTTAATATTGCAAAAGTAAGCTACTTGTAAATCTGTAACTATTAAAATGTAGTTTTTCTGCAGCCCATATTTGTTTGCGCGCAAAATTAGCGTTCAGTGAATCATGAAAATCCCAGACCGCTATAGCCGACAATGAGTCAATGTCTAGATTTTCGACTTCGAGGCACTCCAAAAGTTGCAGCTTTGTATATTGTTGACAAAAACGTAATACAGTTAATATGATTGTAAAGTGTATCTGTATTTGCGACTAGAACACTTAGAGTAACAGTTACAGTGTCGGTTTTACGGTCTCCGATTTTCAAATCCTAGTCAGGCATCTGATTTTGCTACGAGTGTCAGAAAAAAAAGGACGTCTGTATGTCATCCGAGAGGTGTGTATAGCCTATTGTACTGTAACTAAAGAATTAGAAAAATGTCTGAAAACGTAGCGACAATTACCAAATTACAGTGGGTTCCAAAATGACTGGCACCCCTGACTGGCAAAGCATAAACAATATTCTAAAAACATAAACAATATAGTTATGGAGATAAAATAAAAATAAGTCCAACTAGTGCAAATAACTACCATTTACTAAATTTTACCATTATAGTGCCTTGCGAAAGTATTCGGCCCCCTTGAACTTTACAACCTTTTGCAGGCTTCAAACATTATATGAAACTGTAAGTTTTTGTGAAGAATCAACAACAAGTGGGACACAATCATGAAGTGGAACTAAATTTATTGGATATTTCAAACTTTTTTAACAAATAAAAACTGAAAAATTGGGCATGAAAAATGATTCAGCCCCCTTAAGTTAATACTTTGTAGCGCCACCTTTTGCTGCAATTACAGCTGTAAGTCGCTTAGCGTATGTCTCTATCAGTTTTGCACATCGAGAGACTGAAATTTTTGCCCATTCCTCCATGCAAAACAGCTCGAGCTCGGTGAGGTTGGATGGAGAGCGTTTGTGAACAGCAGTTCTCAGTTCTTTACACAGATTCTCGATTGGATTCAGGTCTGGACTTTGACTTGGCCAATCTAACACCTAGATATGTTTTTTCTGTGAACCATTCCATTGTAGATTTTGCTTTAGGTTTTGGATCATTGTCTTGTTGGGAGACAAATCTCCGTCCCAGTCTCAGGTCATTTGCAGACTCCATCAGGTTTTCTTCCAGAATGGTCTTGTACTTGGCTCCATCCATCTTCCCATCACTTTTATCCATCTTCCCTGTCCCTGCTAAAGAAAAGCAGGCATAAACCATGATGCTGCCACCACCATGTTTGACATTGGGGATGGTGTGTTCAGGGTGATGAGCTGTGTTTTTTTTACGTCAAACATAACGTTTTGCATTGTTGCCAAAAGGTTAGATTTTACTTTCATCTGACCAGAGCACCTACTTCCACATGTTTGGTGTGTCTCCCAGGTGGCTTGTGGCAATTTTTAAACGACACTTTTTATGGATATCTTTCAGAAATGGCTTTCTTCTTGCCACTCTTCAATAAAGGCCAGATTTGTGCAGTATACGACTGATTGTTTTCCTATGGACAGACTCGCCCACCTCAGCTGTAGATCTCTGCAGTTCATCCAGAGTGATCATGGGCCTCTTTGGCTGCATCTCTGATCAGTCTTCTCCTTGTATGAGCTGAAAGTTTAGAGGGTCGGCCGGGTCTTGGTAGATTTGCAGTGGTCTGATACTCCTTCCATTTCAATATTATCGATTGCACAGTGCTCCTTGGGATGTTTAAAGCTTGGGAAATCTTTGAATGAATGAATGAATGAAGGTTTATTCGGTTACTAAACATGAAACTAAATATATATACAACAAATTCATTAGAAACAAAGAAGGTAACTGAACAGGTATAGGCTGAAGCTGTGGCTTATTACGCCTACCCTATTTACAAAAACAACCCATCAAAATGAGCAATTAAACAATATACATGCATAAACATATGTATACATACACACATTCCTATGTACACATACTGCATATATACTCATATACATTCATTTATACATACATACATTCTAACCTCTGCACTAAATTTACAAATATTTATTTAATGCTTTATTAGTTTATGCGCAGCAATTATACATAAACCTTTCTTAGACAATTTTCTTAAGCATCCGAATATTTATCAAAAATTTGCATTTTGAATTGTTTTTAAAAATAATGAATGGAATTGCTCCTCTTAAGATCATCGGTGAGACCATTCCACACAAGTCGACCCCTTTTACCGAAGTGGTGTTCATTTTAAAGTTTGTTCTGACCAATTGTTTTTTAAACATGTTTTCTCCTCGGTTATATTTCTGGTCCCTGTGCTCAAACAAACATAATATAATTACAGGCACTGTTTTCCTATTAACTTTGAACATAAAGACGCCAGTATTCAGACTAACTAAATCTGAACATTTTATTGCTTTAAATTTACAGAATATAGAATTTGTCGGTTCATTATATGGTGAATGATTAACTATCCTTATAGCTTTTTTGTAGAATAAAAATAGGTTTTGTGTTTGTGGTATAAGCATGCCCCCATATTTCAGCACATTAAGACAAATATGGAAAAATACAGAATATACAAAGAAGACGTGTTCAAAAAATATTTGGTTTTGTGTAATATGGCTATTGTTTTAGACAGTTTTAATTGAACATGAGCAATGTGTGGCTTCCAGGATAATTTGTGGTCTAACATTATTCTAAGAAATTTGTTTTCGTTCACCCTTTCAAGTTCCACATCATCAATCTTTAGGCTCATGCTGGTTTTAATTTGTCCATTACTGAATATAATATATTTGGTTTTACTTAAATTAAAGGATAGTTTATTGTTGTCAAACCACTGCTTAATTCTGGATAGTTCTCTGGTCACATCAGTAATTAATTGGTGAAGATTCTCCCCAGATACATACAGTGTTGTGTCGTCTGCGAATAAGACACATTTTAACAAATTGGCTACCTTACAGATGTCATTAATATATAAAATAAATAAATTAGGACCAATCAAAGAACCCTGGGGCACCCCACAAGTTACTTTACGCATTTCTGATTGATGCTCATTAAAGTGAACATACTGGTGTCTATTGTCAAGATAGCTTTCTAACCAAGAGTAAGCACGGCCTCTAAATCCATACTGCTCTAGTTTATTCATTAACAGTTTATGATCTATGGTATCGAAGGCTTTTTTAAGGTCGACAAAAACACCCAAAGTAGAATACCTTTTGTCTAATGCAGATGTATATAATCAACTAATTTAATGACTGCCATTGAAGTCGATCGACCGCTCCTAAATCCATATTGATCGTCACTTAATATCATGCTTTTTTCTATGAAACTATCAAGAATCTTTAGAAAATGTTTTTCCAGCATTTTTGAAAATTGGGATAATAATGAAATTGGTCTATAATTTGAGTATAAATGACTATCACCACTCTTGTAAATTGGAATAATTTTCGCAATTTTCATCTGATCTGGAAACACGCCAGATTTAAAGGACAAATTGAAGATATAGGTCAAGGGTTCTAATATGAAATGGATTATATTTTTAACTATTTTCATATCAATATCTGTCCAATCATTTGATCTTTTATTTTTAAAACCATTCACAATCTCCAATATTTCATTTATAGTAATGTCAGACACATTCATCGAGGAGGAGTTCCTACTAATATTTTCACAACTCTTTATGTTTTTACTTTTTGATTCGATAATACCTTTTGCCAAATTGAAACCAACATTAACAAAATAATCATTGAATTTATTTACTATGTCCTTTGGATTTCTAATAAGGACTTCATTGTAATTTAAGAAGTAACTTGGACACTCGCGTTTGTTATTCGTTTTTTTTATAATATTGTTTAGTACTTTCCAAGTTCCTTGCATATTTTGCTTTTGTTGTTCTAAGAGGGTATGAAAATATTACTTTTTACTATTTCAGATAATACTTCCCAATTTATTTTTATATTTTTTGTATTTTTCTTCCGACTCAATAGTCCTCTTCTTTACAAATATCATATATAGTATATTCTTCTTTTTGCATGCATTTTCAATATCTTTTGTTATCCATGGCTTTTTTGCTATTTTATTTTCTTGTTTGTGGATCATCTTCATGGGGCAATTGATATTACACAACTCATTAAATCTATACAAAATGTATCGTATGCCACATTTGCAACACTTTCTGCATAAATATCCGACCAGTTTTGGATACTGAGTTCCTTTTTGAATTCTTCAATATTTTTTGGTGTACATCTTCTTATAAATCTATTAATGGTCTGAGATTTTTTTTTTCATGTAAAAAACTTTTTCCTCAAGTCTATTGGTGAAAATATGATCTATTAGTGTTGCTGTTTCTGTTGTAATTCTACTTGGATTATCAATGAGTGGACATAAATGATTACTGTACATTATATTTATTAACTCAGAAGTACCTCTAAGGACACTTTGATTAAGTATGTCAATATTGAAGTCTCCACACACTATTTGTACTTTATCAGTGGTCATGACATGTTGTTAAGCAGTTCTACAATTCTTTCATTAAATGTTGCCAAAGATGTTCCTGGTGGTCTGTACACACAGCTAATAATTATATTACTGAAGTGTTCTACTTCAATTTCCACTGTTACACAGTCCAGAACATTGTCAATGCTGTATGAAACATTTTTTACAATTTTACTTCTTAATGATTGATCTATATACACAAAGCCACTCCTCCACCCTTTTTATTATTCCTACTGGTGGTATACAACTCGTATCCCTCAAGACCCACGTCACCCACTTTGCCATCATCAAGCCAAGTCTCAGATATTGCTATTATAGTACACTTTTTAAAGGACTTAAGAAATTCTTTGATAGCGGAGTAATTTTTACTAAGACTTTCTGTATCCATTCCAGCTTTAACCTTCTCCACAACAGTATCTCGGACCTGCCTGGTGTGTTCCTTGTTCTTCATGATGCTCTCTGTGCTTTCAAAGGTCCTCTGAGACTATCACAGAGCAGGTGCATTTATATGGATACTTGATTACACACAGGTGGATTCTATTTATCATCATTAGTCATTTAGGTCAACACTGGATCATTCAGAGATCCTCACTGAACTTCTGGAGAGAGTTTGCTGCACTGAAAGAAAAGAGGCTTAATAATTTTGCTCACCCAATTTGTCAGTTTTGTATTTGTTAAAAATGTTTGAAATATCCAATAAATTTCGTTCCAATTCATGATTGTGTCCCACTTGTTGTTGATTCTTCACAAAAAATTACAGTTTTATATCTTTATGTTTGAAGCCTGAAATGTGGCAAAAGTTCAATGTTCAAGGGGGCCGTCGGGCCGAATACTTTCGCAAGGCACTGTACATGTAACTATTTCAGTTGCATGAAACACAGTTTTACAGCTTAAAGCAATTTTCCATGCCAAATCTATAATATTTACTACTCCTACTTTTGTACATTTTCCAGACCGCTGCTCAGTACATAGTGTTTTATCATTATCATTATTATTACTATTGTCATTATTATTTTAAAATTCATGATTGTTGTAAATTCTTGTTTATAAGCCTACTGCATAGAATCGCCGTGCCATGTCAAAAGAAATTTCTCTGCATAGGATGATGTATGTTACTATATATGTTATTATATATGTTATTATATATGTTATTATATATGATAAATAAACAACTTTGACTTTGACTTGACTTTGACACTTTGAATGATGTATCTTGTTAAATATTGGCTATAGTTTATACAGTGTCTATGGTTCATATAGGGGCTGTGGTTAATATATTGTCTATGGTTGATATACTCGGCAGGTCTCGACATTAACGCTTGCCCAGGACAAGTAGAATGTAGACTGCACTCATCAGATGGACAAGTGAAAAAATATAGTAATTTACAGACATTTAACTAAACTAATTAGTCTGCAATGGGTTACGTGCAGAGATGCCGAAAGTTAGTGTAATAGATTACCTTTCTGGGTTGGGCTGAGTTCACAACTTTTGGGACGTTCCTCAATAAGACCCTGTTGACCAGGTAAAAGAAGTTCATAACTTATCAGTGATCTATGAAAAACTAAAACATGACTACACTGAAAAAAAATGTAATTTGACAGGAAATCCACTGTTAGTTTCAATTGGAACAATGGGAAACATTCTAAAATTACACAACTTCTTTTACCTGGTCATTAGGGTCATACTGAGGAACTTCCCATAAGTTGTGAACACAGCCCAACCCAGAAAAGTAATCTATTACACTAACTTGTGGCATCTCTGGTTACTTGTGATGGATTTTTGCAATTAAATTGTGGTTAGAATGTATGACTTGTTCCCTCGATTTAACTTTATGTTCTCATACACATTATTGTTCTTTCAGACTGAGTACTAGATGGATAGCTAACATTAGCGCTTTTCCGGTGGTTACGATGGCACACAGCTCTGTTTACACAGTGCAAGTTGTTCAATCACTGTTAATATGCCATCAGAAAAGTAGTTTAAAGTTTGCACATATAAAGGTTGTGATTTACTACATACACATACACTTAATCGACCATAGTAACATTCAAAGTATTTCTGACGTTTAATAGTCTTTTATTTAAATGCACGTCAAAATTGAAGGATTGTCAGAAAGAAAGAAGAAACAACAAATTTAAAAGCACTGCGCCAGAGTATTTTTATACCTTATACCATGTTCCTCAATTTTAAATTCTGTTCTATTTACATGCATGAAAGTCATAAAACCTTAAAGCGATAGCTAAAACCGGTGTCACATCTTATGTCTCAGATTTCTCCTGCATGCCAAAACCAGTCATCCACTGCCGGCATGTCCATCTGTTCCTGAATCTATGGAGTCGGTGCCGGTTGGTATCCCAGGACACATTGGAAAGGAATGAGTCCTGTAGAAGAGTGGATAAGAGAGTTCTGGGCTAATCTTCCCATGGTAAAAAACATGTCCACTCACCCTGCCGGTACTGGAAATAGCTATGTAGATACCTCCCCAGTTCCTGGTTCACCCATTCCACCTGCCCGTTGGACTGTGGCTGGTATCCCGAAATGAGCTGTTCATGGCCCCAATTTTGTCCAGCAATGCCTTCCATATATTTTACGTGGACTGGGGGTCACGGTTGGTGACAATGTCCTCCGAAGGTCTATAGTGCTGGAAGCCCTGTTGAAATAGGCCCTCAATGACCTGGAGAGAAGATGGCGGACCAGTTAGGTAAGTAAAGGATAAATCTACAGTAGGGCATGGCGATATGGCGCAAAATATATTTATAATTTCATATATATCAATATATTTTGTAGCTTCTAATGACTCCAGAGCCGTTCCCCTGGCAAAAATATATTATATTTCGGCAACACAAACTAGGATTTGTCTTTTAAAAATAATAGTGCTTGTTTTAATTCATTGTAATAGTCATTGTTAATTTATTATAAAGCAAGTGAATTGTAACCAAATGCAATTTTATTGTGTGTAAAGGAACAATAATGTCACAGTTTCTATATAGGTGTTGAAGAAGAGAGACCAATGCAGGTAGATTCTGTCATGTGGTTTTAATGAACTCAGTTGTTTGTACTAAACACAAACAATACAAATAATAATCCTTCCTGACTTGCTTAAAAGGACAACGAACTGGAGATTGCACAACAAATATAGAATTATTTAAACTTCTCTAATGTGGTGTGGACGCGGACAATAAATCTACAGAGCGTACAACTTTTCTCCACAATATATAGGTATCACTGCTTACAACACAAAACAGTGGTGAAGGTACCTTTTGTATAGCTCACTCGGTTGGTACGTTGTCAAGCAGGGCTGTAGCGTATGAGCAGATGGCCGCGGGTTCAAGACCTGTCGAGAACATGGCGAACTGAGAGGGCTGCTTGCAATGGTACATTACAGATCCTCTAAACACAACGCAGAGTTCTAAACGTTACACTAACCGTTACATTGGACAAAACAACAACAACCTGATTGAGATGTCAAACGGTAGGGTCTGCTGCCCTGTCTTCCTTGCTACAAAAAATATTATTTCACTTTGAGGTCTGTTTTTAACACACTTAAAAACGGGGACATTTCCTTGGACAGCTCCACCGCTCCAGCCGGGGACATGCCACCAAAAACTGGGACTGTCCCTGAAAATGGGGATGTCTGGTCACTCTAGATGAGTGGATCCCAACTCTCTCCTCGGGGCACCCCAGACAGGCCATGTTTTAGTTTTAACTCTGAAATGGCACACCTGATTCAATTAGTCAAAGGGTTAATGTGTAGTTGACTAATTGAATCAGTTGTGTCATTTCAGAGCGAAAACTAAAATATGGCCTGTCTGGGGCACCCTGAAGAGAGGGTTGGGAACCACTCCTCTAGACCAAGGGTTACTACGTCAGAAGGGCTTCAAGCCTCACTGAATTAAAATACAATTCTGGTGCAAAATGAACATAGGTGTTATTAACACATGGGTACCGAGTCGATTGTTCTGTGGGATTTGTTTTCATGCTAATCGAACGTGCCCTGTTTTAGCTCAATCCACTAATTAGCTTATAACACTAGTAGTCGGGGCATGAATGAAGTAAAAAGAAATTGATATTTTTTACCACTAACAAGTCAAGATGCTGATTAGACAGGATGATTATTGCACAGGTGTACCTTAGGTGGGCTACAATAAAATGCCACTCATGCAGATTCATCACACAGCACAATGCCAGAGATGTCACAGGTTTTGAGGGAGTGAAACTGACAACTCCCACGCAGTGAAGCCACAACAGGTAGATTCAGCTCCACGGCCAGCTTTGCAGCCTAAGGAATCACAAACAATTCAGTAGTAGTAGTGAGTAGGAAACTGAGACTACACTTTGCACAGGCCCAGCAAAATTTGACAATAGAACATTCCAAAAACATTGCCAAGTCTGGTGTCACAATTTCTGTTGCATCATTTAGATGATAGCATCAGAATTTGGTTTAAACAACATGAAAGCATGGGTCCATCCTGCTTTGTATCAACCGTTCAGACTGGTGGTGGTGGTGTAATGATGTGGGGGATATTTTCTTGGCACACTTTGGACCCCTTAGTACCAACTGAACATTGTTTAAATGCCACAGCCTACCTGAGTATTGTTGCTGACAATGTCCATCCATTTACAACCACAGTGTACCCATCTTCTTATGGCTACTTCCAGCAGGATAATGCACCATTTCAAAAAGCTCACATCATCTCAAACTAGTTTCTTGAACATGACAATGAGTTCACTGTACTCAATTGGCCTCCATAGTCACCAGATCTCAATCAATCTCGCGTGTTTGGTTTAACAGGTGATTTGCATCATGGATGTGCAGCCAACAAATCTGGAGCAACTGATTGATGCAATAATGTCAATATGGACCAACATCTCAGAGGAATGTTTCCATTACCTTGTTGAATCTCTGCCATTAATAGTTAAGGCAGTTCTGAAGGCAAAAGTGAGTCCAACCTGGTACTAGCAAGGTGTATCTATTGAAGAGGCTATGCTGGTGAGTATATTCTGCAACCTGTTGCCCTCTTGCAAAGTTTTGGTAAAATAGACCAGCAACAAGTAAAGCTACTTGTCAGTGATCATCTATGTTTTCCAGTAAAAAATACTTATTCCTTGTACAGACATAACATTTGCATTATAAAAACATGTTGAAAAATGACATGTGCTATGTACCGTTTATGAGAAAGGAAAAACCTTTCAATTAATGTCTTGCTCAACCAGTGAATTATGGCAATGTTGACACAATGAGAAGTACACTCTAAACCTGACTAAGAACTATGACAGTTTTTGTTCTGCTTTTGATCAACCAATGGAATTTCTCTTGTTGCAAAAAACTGTTTCACTTTTTAAATGAAACAACAACTCAATGAGTTTAGCCACTTCATCTGACAGGTTGCCTCAAGAAAAATGGATGAGAGAACAGAACTATTAGTTAACCAGGCACCACGCACAAGGTAAGAAAATCTGTAAATATGCTCCTTAAACAGTGTTTATAGTCAGCTTACATTCAATCATTTGCCAGTAAATTAAAGTTTGACTAATCAGATCAACGTTTTTACAAACTGGGTATAGGTATTGTTCTATATAGAGACTGAGAAGGCAACTATGCAAAAATTTGTTTCTTATTTTACTTGTTTGGTGTTTAAGGTAATCAAACTGTCATTGGACATTTTGCAAATAGTAAAAGATTAGGATTCTACTGAAATATCCCCGTGGGGGAATTTTCTGCAAAAATGATAAAAGATTGTCCAGGAAGTCAAAAAGAAACCTAGGATGACACCTAGGCATCTTCAGGGCTTTGGCCTTGCCTAAGACTGAATGTTCATGTCTCTACTACCAGAAAGACATGGCAAATGTACTGTAGGATTCATGGCAGAAAACCATTGCTATCTAAAATGTACATGAATGCACATGTACATGTTTGCCAAACACAAACTGGATGATTTGTAAGACTTGTGGAAGCAATAGTTGAGGAACAAAACGAAATGTTTTGGAATAGCCTAGTTAAAGCCCAGACGTAAACCCAAAGAGATAGCAGGAGCAGAAACAATCAGATAATGCTAAAATGAAACAAACGTTACTGACTTCCTCCATGTCGGTGTAAGAGACTACAAAACCTGTATGTTTGGTAACAGGGAGGGAGGAACACAGCGAACTGACACAGGGGATGTGTTTAGGGCCCTGGTGGGAATTATACAGTCTGAAGGGAGGTGGTGAGGGAGTAATCAACTCAAACAATTTGCCGTAATGTGGCGTCATATCTGTGTCGGTCCCCCAGTGTCAGTTTGGAAGGAATATCAGGCGGTCATCTCGCTGGTGAGCTCTCCACCCTTCCCCCGGTCTGTGCCAGCCTCAGCCGTTTGGGGGCCCTAAGCAGAATTTGATTTGGGGGCCCCCTTCCACAAAACGGAGTCACCTGTGCACTCGATTGGGGGCTCCAAGCAGCCGCCTAGTTCGCTTATGCCTCGGGCCGGCCCTTCACTTCCTCCTTACCAGCTGCAGGCTGCTCTCCTGATACTTCCTGCTCTTGTCCCAGACTGCTCCCTTGGAGCTTCTTTAAATTTCCCCTGACAAGCCCAAATGGAAGGAATGTTTTCAGGTGCGGGATGGTTCAGGAAATTTCTGGAACCTTCCAGCCTTCTCCCGTTGCTGGCATTGGTGTAACACTTATTGTAATGATCCTGATTGTAATGATCTGAACACTGATTGTAATGATCCTACTAGAAGTAGTAAATCTATAATATTTACTACTTCTACTGTTGTACATTTTCCAGACCACTGCTCAGTACATAGCGTTTTATCATTATTATTATTATTGTCAGTATTATTTTAAAATTCTTATATTGTTGTAATTCTTGTTTTTAAGCCCACTGCATAGAATCGCCGTGCCATGTCATAAGAATTTCTCTGCATAGGATGATGTATGTTATTCGATGCACATGATAAATAAACAACTTTGACCTTTGACTTTGGATGGCAGCAGAAACAAATGCGAAAGGGTATTGAGATAAATCAAACAGAGTTTCATTTGAAAACACAGTGACAAATATAAATGGGAAAACCGTATATCAAATCAACACTAAACACAGACCTCACAAGCATCGATACAAACACACTAACAGGAACTAAAAAAAATACTGATCAACATAGTGGATGCAGCTGAGGCTGATTGATCTATTGGCTGGAGATGAACAGGTGAACAGTCAGGGGATAGAAAGTCCGGAAAAAACACCAAAATGGAGCCTGGCAGGTGCGCCTCAGACTCACCAGGAGGGGGCGACTGTGACACTGATATAGCAGGCAAGGGAGAGGTCGCATTACAGTTTATAGATAACTTGTTTGATCTGATGAAACTCCCATCATTAAATGAAGTTAATGTCACATGGTGGAAAAGTGACCTGTTCTTTAAGACATAGGGAAAGGATCACACATCCCCTCACCTTTAGTATAAATACTGATGAACATCATTCAATTGTTCTGTTAATTAAACAATGCAAGTTAAAAAATCCCTCATACAAACCAAAAAGGGACCCAAAAGAGCATTAACATTAACATGCTACATGCACCATACCCAAGTGTCACCAGTTGAAATATATAGGAAGGCACGGATATGATTAGTTTTAATTTAACCTCTTGACACCTGAATTTATTTACAATTATGTGTTTCTGGCTCCAAGCTGATCCTAAATTAAGTTGAGATTGTTAATTTGTCTATAGCATATAGAATAATTATAAATGTAGGTTTGATGCAAATTAGCGACAGTCAGCATTAAGGGGTTAATGAGGACTTGTGTACACAGATACAAAACACCATAGCCTTCCAGACATCTGACGGACAAGATTGGAGATGCACAACGATAATATATGTCTTCCTATGCTCTTTAGTGATATATATATATATATAATATATATTTATTATATATATATACAGTATATTTATAACAGAGCGTAAGCCTGTCTCAACAATCCCACATTAATTACTTCGGCATGTCTAAGTGGTGAAGGCACAATAATAGAAAATGACACAGAGTCCATCCAGAAGGAAGCTTGGTTAACAGCTATCCAAATTTAGCAGCAGTGTCAACACAAACAATGAACCACACCACGCCTCTGGACACTAGGGCTTAAATAGGAGCCCATAGACACAGGCTGAATGTAATTTAGCAATCAGATCACACAAGCACTTGATAAACTATAAGAAGAAACCTATCCATAACTACTGGTGTCCAGGAGGTGGCGCCAAAGGTGCATACATTCACAACAAACAACTCAAAACTACAGTTCCCCAGACTGGAATACATAAACACAAGAGTCCATAATAGTAGTGCATGAGACGACATCCCACCCTGGGATGCCGTTACACCAGGTGACTAATTTAAAGGTGCTATTTGTAGAATTTTGCATTTTGAGAATGCAACTACTTTCTTCTCAAATGGCCAGCTTACAAAAACTGTACAGCACAGGTGTCAAACCGGTTCCACGGAGGACCGAGTGTATGCTGGTTTTTGGTCTTTCCTTTCAATTAGAGCCCAATTAAGACGTAGACTGCCAGGTGAGGCGAGATCCTAACCAATTAGTGACATTCAATCATTCAGGTACAAGGTAAAAGCGAAAACCTGCAGACACTAGGCCCTTTGTGGATCTGGTTTGACACCCCTGCTGTACAGTATCTCTTGATATTTTAAAACATTGAAAAGGTGATTTAGATAGGATAATGATTCCCTACATATGCAGTGCCTATTTATCCATTTGAACAGGAAAAGCAATGAGATTATGACAAGTTGTATAACTTATACTTAACTAGATTACAATATGCCATCTGCTACCAACAAGATATAATGAAATAGTCATAAAAGTGGTGAATATGTATACATAAAAATGTACTAATTATATAATTAAAACACTGTATATTTAATTATAAATGACAGTAACCAATCTTTAATGTAGAACAGCAGCTTGACAGGAAGCCCATAATTGAAAAACACACTTTCATTTTCAGTTTCATTTTGAATTTCAATTTCATTTCGATGGTTTGTAGACTATTATTTTTGTTATTGTGTTATACAATCTGTCTCCAGATTTCTCAAATACTATACTGTGTGATTGGTTTGTTTTATACTGTAGACATTTTTACGGTAATTAAAATACTAAAATCCCAAGCTTTCGCAATGTGTATGTGTTTAATAATGTTTTGTTGAATTTCACTTTCCCACCATTATTCACGGTTGAATTTTCTAAATTAAATATGTAGATGCAAGTATTTCTGTGAAATGTCGGCAAAGTCTCCTTTCACTTCTACAGCGATATAGAAACTTGCACCTAATGTCCTCTAGACCAGGGGTTTCCAAACCTCTCCTCGCCCCCCCCATACAGGCCATGTTTTTGTTTTAACCCTGAAATGACACACCTGACTAAATCAATCAACGGCTTAATGTGTTTGACTAATTGAATCAGGTGTGCTAGTTTATGGTTAAAACAAAAACTTGGCATGTCTGGGGGGGGCGAGGAGAGGTTTTGGAACCCCTGGTGTTAAATAACTCACCATTATTGCTCTAAATTTGGGGCATTAAATATGTCCTATCTTTTTACCATATCAGGAGTGATTTAGTTATTTGATTTAATATGAATATGTAATTATAATTATTTTTTTATTCACAGCCATGCCAAACTCTACCTCGCAGTTTTTTCTGCTGTTTTGGGAAATTTTAGTTTTGGATATTCCTTGGTGTATCCCTCCCCAGTTATCCCTCAACTTGAGAACAGTAATAATCCTCATCTGAAGTTGGATACAGAACAGATAGCCTGGTTCGGGGTGAGTGTGGCAGAGATTATAAACACAAAGTCATGGACGGAGCAGTCATTCTGATAACCCCCAACAGGAATTATCTCCATGTCTTAAACCTGCATTATAACTTTGTTAAAAAACAACAATAAATACAAAAACAGTTTTTTAGCACTAGTTAATCTTAGGAACTAGCATATTGGATCCATGGGTTGAAAACATTAATATAAGTAAAACAATGTGTAGACAATATTAGAATAGCAAAATCGTAATTTCAGAATATCTAACTAGCAACCAATGCATATTATGGATAAAGTATGTGTATTTTCGGAATTGGTAATACAGTATTGTCCTTGTACTGTTCCTGTGTTCAATAAGAACAGATGAAAAATATATATATAAAAAATCTGAAATTGGGCCTGCCAGAAAATGAATAGAATGTTACATTGTTGCAATGTTGCATCTTTCAGTACTTAGTCAAATGAATCATAGAATTCATATATCTGATACATTGATGGATGTGTATAAGCCTGCATGTCCCGGGTGTGCAGATGGCTCAGTGGTTAGGGATTCAGACTTGTAGTCAGAATGTTGCTGGTTTGATTCCCGACTATGCCAAATGTCCTTAGGCAAGGCACTTTACCCTAATTTGCTTTCGGGGTATGTCCCTGTACCTACTGAAAGTCACTCTGGATATGAGTGTCAACTAAATGACTACAATTTAAATGTCTCTGTTAAACTTTTTTGTCAGTCTATATTCACACTTGGGGCTGCAGCAGGAGGCCTTGGTGCTATGCTTCTAAATGACCTTATTGGACGAAAGTTAAGCATCATGGTGTCAGCAGTCCCATCAACAGTCGGGTATGTAAGATTAAGCTACGCTACACATTGTCTTGTCTTCATGGGTGTATCAAGTTTTTGGGATTATGTGCATGGATCTGAAAGTGCCTGAGCAATGGCTCTGAAGACCAGCTGAAAAAGTAGAAGGTCAGATTTTAAACAATATATGTAAACTCCAGAGGATCTTTTAGTTCCAGGAGCTGAAGAAAAATGTCTTTCAGTGAAACATGATGGCATCATTGCTGACAACAATGAGTCCATACATGCACAGTGGACAGGTCAAACGTCTGGTGGCCTGGTGCTGTCAAAACCTGGGAATTAAACATGCAGTCTGGGACTTTTAACAAAATAATAGAGGTAGAATCACCGTCAAGCTTTAAGTAGTTTTGATTACCTCACCAATAAACCACATTTTGTGAGGATTAAGAAATGTTAATCCTATAGGGTGGTCTGAAGTACGGGGGCACCACAGGGAACAGTATTGGCTCCATTCCTGTTCTCCCTCTATACTGCGGATACTGCTACCTCCAGAAGTTCTCTGACGACTCGGCGGTTGTCGGCCTCATCTCCGACGAGGATGATGGAAAGTATAGAGAACTGAACTTTGTGGTTTGTGTGCCAACTAAATCATCTCCAGGTGAATGCAGGGAAGAAGAAGGAGTTGGTGGAGTAGTTTCGTAGAAGAAAACATGTCCCTCCTGTACCTGTGAACATTCAGGGGGTTAACATTGAGATCATGGTCTCCAACAGGTACCTGGGCTTCCAGGTAAACAATCAACTGGACTGTCCAGACATTGTGAACACCCTCTAAAAGAAAGGCATGAAGAGACTTTCTTCTTAAGAGACTCAGGTCCTTAGGGTTCTAGGGTACGTTCCGTCTTCTTTGGGGTGGTGTGCTGTTGCCGGAGTATTACAACTACTGATAGGAAGAGATTGAACAAACTTATTAGAAGGGCTAGTTCTGTTTCGGGTGGGGGACAGGAGGGTGATGGCTAAGCTGTCATCCATATTGAAAAATGCGTCCCACCCCCTTCATGGGACTCTAACTTCATTGGGCAGCTCCTTCAGTGGTAGACTGAAACATCCACAGTGTGTGAATGAGAGTTACCATTGGACTTTTATTCCTTTAAGGCTTTACAATCATTATTGTTCTCGCTGACCACACATACAGAGACTCTGAGCGACAACGTACATGGGTGTTGTTGTTTTTGTATACATTGTGTATAGATTAGA
The DNA here is from genome assembly GCA_016801145.1 of Umbra pygmaea. Classification (NCBI taxonomy): domain Eukaryota; kingdom Metazoa; phylum Chordata; class Actinopteri; order Esociformes; family Umbridae; genus Umbra; species Umbra pygmaea. Next base: position 48,285 of record JACXGM010002150.1, read on the forward strand.
GTAACTGTAAATGATTTATTTTGTTTTTTAGATTCATGTATTTGAATACATTAGATTCGTTTTTTTCTATTTGTTGTTTCCCACTTGTGAGATAAACAAAGCTTATCTTAAGCGTGGCCTAGGCTATGAAATTCCAAGTTTATGTCATGCGGATTAGACAACATTGGCTCAAATCAGTGACCACTTCTACATTAGTCACCCTTTTTTCAAAAGGAAATCTTTGTCTCCTACTCTAACTGACCATCAGGTCCATATAGACGAAACCACAAAAATCCTAATCTGAGCTGTAAACTGAATATGTAAACTGATAGTGTGATTGTGACAGTCCATGTATATTTGTCTACACATTTTAATGTAAAACTCCCCCACCCTCACAGGTACATTGTGATGGGAGCTGCACAGGCTACTTGGATGCTACACCTGGGCAGGTTTCTGACTGGCATAGCTGGGGGCATGACTGCAGCTTCCATACCTGTAGGTCAGATAAAGATCGTACTGTGTTCGCTTCTAATGCCGCTTCCATACCTGTAGGTCAGCTAAAGATCGTACTGTGTTAGCTTCTAATGCC
>JACXGM010002151.1:0-23901 GCA_016801145.1 Umbra pygmaea
TCGGAGGGTCTGGTTTTTCCCCTTTTTAACAAAAACTATTGGTCCAATACATGTCAATCAAAGTCTGAGAGGAAGCAAACTTCCAACCCCCGAGTTTTATGCTGCCAAATTAGCTGTAGTCCCATTCGTTTTTATCACAGCCGTGTCTGAAAGCGCAAGTAGGGGTAAATTTGTACGGAACACGGTGAGTCTACTGTACTCGTAGTCTATCGTTAGCTAGCCAGGCTTTCTGGGAGGTTACAGCTTAAGTCACATCCATCCCAGATCTAAGCTAGCGTCTTACCATTTTCCTGTCTTCTGAACTGGGGGATCAAACGCTAGTGGTCAGACAGCTCTGACATTTGTTCTTTCGTTCATAATTTTCATCCCTTTAGAATTTAGTTGCCATTGCATTTTACAGCAGTACATGAAAATAATGAACAGGAGAATTACAGCAGCAGCTGACATCCTTTGTTTGCATGTTCTGTAATACAGGACACCATACTGGCATTAATTACTCTGAACTGCTTTTGTGAGGGGATGTCCAGGAAGAGTCAGGAAAAGAGTCAGATGTGAGGGACAGTAGATTGGATGCTGAGGTGAGTGATAAATAATATACTGCTATAAGGCACCAGTATACCAGTGCTGAGAGCCGTTCAAAGGCATGATGCATTGTGGACAGAGTGCCTGGAGACAGCGTTTAACCATGGTATATTGGCAATATAAAAATGAAACCCCAACATGCTTTATTGCTTTTATGAACCAGTATCCAATGTGTTTAGAGAAGTCAAATTTGATGTGATTTCATACCCATGGTATACAGTCTCATATACCATGGCTATCAGACAATCCTGTTTATAATACAGAATAGCCCTCTGGACCTGTTTAGTGTAACATGTGTTATGGTTCTCAGTGTTCAAGTTTTTCTATGGTGAGTAGACTACTGGCCTACAATCTGTTGTTTTCCATATGACAAAGCTATGCATGTGACTTAATTCCACATTACAAAAAACAGTTGGTATACACTCACCAGCCACTTCAATAGGGAACATTTTGCTAATACCTAAGAGCTTTGTGACATGGCATGTTATCCTGTTGGAAGTAGCCATTAGAAGGTAAACTGTGGCCATGAAGGGATGGACATGGTTAACTCAGGTAGGCTGTGGCCAGGGTTCAAATGAACTTTTTCATCCACAAGCCAAACAGCTAGTGAATGTTCAAACTTTACCAGCCACTCAATAAATTACTATTGTTTTTTTGGCTGGTGAGTGAAGCAAATCTACCAGCCACCTGCATATTTTCTCAGCATTTGGCTGGTAAATTATGCTAATTTTGAACCCTGGCTGTGGCATTTGAACAATACTCAATTGGTACTAAAAGGCCCAAAGCATGCCAAGAGAATATCTCCTATACCATTACACCACCAGCATGAACCATCGATAGGCAGTTGTTTACACAAAATTCAGACCCCACCTTCTAAATTTTGCAGGTATTGTCCAAGTTTAGTTGGCCAATGCAAATTGTAGCCTCAGTTTCCTGTTCTTAGCTGAAAAGAGTGGCACCTGGTGTGGTCTTGTGCTGCTGTAGCCCATCTGCTACAAGGTTCAATGTGTTGTGCATTCAGAGATGCTCTTCTGCATATCTTGGATGTAATGAGTGGTTATTTGAGTTAGCCTTTCTATCAGCTCGAACCAATCTGGCAATTCTCCTCTGACCTCTGCCATTAACAAGCACATTTTTTTTTTCAAGAGAACTCCCACTCACTTGATATTTTCTCTTTTTCGGACCATTCTCTGTAAACGAAAATCCCAGTAGATCAGCACTTTCTGAAATACTCAAACCAGCCCGTCTGGCACCACCAACCAGACCACGTTCAAAATTACTTAATATATCTTCCCCATTCTGATGCTTGGTTTGAACTTCAGCAGATCACTTTGACCATATCTGCATGCATAAATGCATTGACTTGCTGCCACATGTTTGGCTGATTATATGTGTTAATGAGCAGTTGACCAGGTGTACCTAATAACATGGCCAGTGAGAATTTAGAGCTAATAGTATATTTTTTAAGTGTCTTCAGCAGGCATATTACTGGCTGCTTGTCAATCATTTGAGACAAAGTAGTCTATGCTGATGCTGGAATCATTATAGAGTCTAATGTTTGAATCATTATAGAGAGAGTCTAATGTTTGAATCATTATAGAGAGAGTCTAATGTTTGAATCATTATAGAGAGTCGGACGTTTACTTGACAATCGCATAAGAACATAATGCCTGGTTGTGTACAGACCTAATACATTTTACACATTAAATTTCATGTCATTACTATTATTCCCACTAAATTAAAATGTGTACAGTAGCCAACACATTAAGTATATAAAGTGTTCCAACCAATAACCTACGAGATGCGCGCATAGGCATCGATTTCGGTAGGGAAGCGTACCCACCAGATTTTGTCACAAGTCATTTTTTGTAGTTGAGTGTGAGAGAGAGAGTGAGAGGAGAAATGTAACAAAGTTTAATGTTGTACGTAAAATGTGTTTGAGAGAGGGAGGTGTTCAGAGAGAAGACTGTTTGATGTTTAGCTGTTATTTGTTTTATGGACTCAATGTTGAAAATCTAAAACATTTCAAACACTGTTGGCTGAAGTGAAAAATAAATATTTTATGAAGTTACAATTTTGTTTGATAAAATAATGTATTTTACTGGACATGCGTATTTACAATGCAAATCCAAATTATTTTAATTTACTGACAGTTACTTATATATTGTCTTTTCACTTTATTAAGATCAGATTCTGCAGGTAAAATTACAATAATAAGGTGACTTGACTTGGACTTGACCTACTACAGGACTTGTGACTTGCTTGAGACTTGAATGTTAAGACTTGAGACTTACTTGAGACTTGGACATGTGTGACTTGGTCCCATCTCTGTTCCATAGTATCACTTCAAGCCAGTAACAACTCAATGTAGCCTGTCAAAAGATTTTTAGAGGGGATCCCCATGAGACCAGCTTTACTTTTTCTTTCAGAGAACAGCTTACAAAATCTGTAAAAACTTTTTTTATGTATTTACAAAATACACAAAACCTATTTAGATGGGAAAATTCATTCCATAAGCTATGCAGTCTTTGTCACAAACAAAAGCACAACCTTTAAATAAATTTGTACAAACCGGCTTATACACATTGATAAACAATATTTGAGAAAATCTTGGTTTGACCTATATTTCCCCCACAAGCTCACCAAAAAGACGTTGTTTCTTACACTTCTCGAAATTCGACTCTCTCCAAAAGTGCCAGGAGGACATAATTCCTGAGGATAGAATATAATCACACAAATTAGAGGGGAGGTACTTGAAGCAAAAAAAAAAACCACCGGTAGAGCTCTTATATTGAGTTTAGTCTGAACAACTTTAAAACTACCCATCAGTGGCCATAACCCATATTTTACACACAATTCATTCTGATGACTCTTACATTCAGTTACATTTCATGACTGTTATTTCTCTGAGAAATTGCATTGGGGTCTTGGGACAGCAGGATTGTAATTATTATCTCAAAGAGACAATTCGGTTAGCTGCTGGGCCTCAGAATGTGGTTTTCAACTCCGGTCCTGTGGAGGCAAAGCGCTGTTTTTTTTCTTCTATTATACATGATCGTTACCTGCATTCATCTAGTGTCTCAGACCTAGTTTTTGCTCCGAATTAGCAGGAGAGGTTAAAGTGTTCTAGGTCCCCGGGATCAAAGTTGAAGACCACTGGAGATCGCTGGCCCCGTGGTCTTCACACATCTAAACCACTTAAGACTAACAAACTTGTGACAAAAGAAGGAGACACACTTTTAAATGTTCATGCTTCAAAGAGGGAAAACACAAGTAAGCCACAAGCATTTAAAGACAACGGTTCTGGTGTACGGTTCTAGAGAAATGGTGAACACCCAGCAGGAGAAATGTTCCGTCAGCAGAGTATTGAGGGCCTGTGTGTTAAGTCCACATTCCTGCTAGTGCCATCGCTAGCCAGTCCCTTGAGGGTTACATTAGCATCCTACAGGCAGTAAAATGTCTTGAGCACATGAACACATCTGCCCCTTGTTAGACGTAATCCTTCCAGAGAGACAATCCCCTCATTTATCCAAGTACTAAAACCACATGAGTCACCACTGTCCAAGACAAGCTGTTTTACTGCCCGCCGTTATTCACAGTCTGAGCTTTAGTGCACAGTTAATGCCTCATAACTTAGGAAATACTTGACACAATATTGTATATCTTTTTAAAAACATGCTAACATAATGAAAATTTTGTAAGCACTGTGGATATTCATTTGTGCGTTGAGAGCAATTCGTTTTTATTTCTAGAATACCTTAGATTTCTTTCAACTGCATTACAGCCTAAATGGTTTCAAGATTAATCTTTTTGAAAGATTTTATATTAAAAAGGGCTACCAAAGCAGTTTACAGCTATAATCATGCCATATAACATTTTGGACAGATCTTCTTTCCTCACCAAACTAACATTGCGTGCATTCAGCCTTTTGATACCTTTTCTATTTTTAAAGTATAAAACCTTTAAAATGTTCATAAGAGCTTTATAAGCTCAAATTGGATCTATAGGCATACAGTGGTTGCAATTCAAAATGTCTCTGTCAAGACATTTAACAACTAAAACCTAAATTCAGATTCTGTTAATCCTACATAAACAATTTTGATTTGCATAAAATAACCCAAACAGTGTATCTTGAACCATTCCATCTAGAGACACGAAAACATCGTTCCCATGTTTTTCCCTCCTCAGGGTGGCACAGAGTTCTGAGTCATTACATTGCATTATGGGTAATTGCAGCCAGGCTAGCAAAGTTATCCTTAGTTCATACTCTATTCAGTGCCTTTAAACTTATACTTACTGTCTGTCAACTCTAAACATCTCATGTAATACAGCAGTCAAAATGTCCTCTGAATAATTTTGTGGGAGTCAATGGAGTCCGTTACATTGCCTTGGTTTATCTTTAGAATGAGAGATGCTGTGGAAAACAGAATTGTTGTGTACCGTGTGCAGTTCAAACCAGTTTTCATCCCCAAGCAGTCTCTAGCTCCCCTTTACAGAAATGTGTGCTTGTGATGAATTTGCTATGACAAACCTAATGAGTAAGGCTATCAACTGCAAAAGCATTTCTCCATTCAAAGCAGCAATCTTCCCCACTTGTCTCCATTCAGATCAAATAATACGTGTCAAAACACTGAATGAGTAATTATCTAGCTCCATAAATTACAAGTACATAGTTTTGTTATTGTTATGGCAATGAATGATAAACAATGTGTGTGTGTGTCTGGAGAGGAGGGGAGGGTGTCATAGCTTGGCAGTATAACGGTGTCAATGCAATCAGTATTTGTGAACTATGAAGCGATCAAGTTTCAAATGACAGTGATTCTTGTTGAGGGCTGTGCAGAATTGGCCCAGAACCAGGCTTGATGTTAGGGATGTTGCATTCATTTGTCACGGTCTAGTGGTTTCCCATGGTGGATCGTGCTCCTGCCAGCTCAATGTGATCACTGACCAGCGAATGCACCGGTCAAGCGCGTAGGGACAGCCCGGGACGATGTGGACAATCGACTCTCTCGCCTGCTGGGAATCATTACGTTGAGCCATAATCACCAAATGGATATCGCAAAATTGTGAGGGGAGGACCAACAACAAAACTAACTTTGATGACAAGCTAGGTGTCCCTAAAAGGGATTGGAATAATGTCTGCGTGTGACGGGTAGGTACTTCAAGTAAAAATGTGTACATTCATATTCTAGTCATCTTAGGCAGTAGTGACAACACTTTTTGTACTTGAATGTTACTGACACAGCTAGCCTAGATAGTTACCTCGTTTCAGAGATTGACTTTTTACGATCCGCTCTTTAGTCAAAAGTGCGCCGACTTCACTGTGAGAAGACATTGATCTGTTTGTGGTTACGCTCTGGACAGTAGGTCATCAGCACAGATAGTTTATGTAACCTTGTTTAGACCTCAGCTACCTGTTATTGGGTTGTAAAATAATAGGTATTTAAAATGTTTGTTGATGAGGTAAAATCTTGTTCATACTTTCATTACTTTAAAACCAATGACAACAGATGTCACTTTGAGATCATTGCTACCAGGTAAAATGGGTCAACATACTCCTTCTTTGGTCTCAGTAAGAGCAGGAATTATTAACTTAACAAACCATGGTGACACGCTATGACTTTTAATTAGATTTAGATGGGTTGGAACAAATGATGCGGCAGTGACAGCTGCTAAGGAGACGGGATGTGTTGAACAAAACCCTGTACTTCATGCTTAAATTACATTTCCTAATGTGTGGAAACTGTGTGATCACATACTCTATAATGTTGCATTTCAGACACAAAATGACCACGATTTGCATGCGGCAAACAGAGACAGAATGCAGAGAAAAAAATACCCCCTGTATGACTGGACGTGGTTGAGCTGGATATGTTGTTCCTAGTGGGCAAATGTGTGACCTTATTTAGTGTTACTTGCAATGTTGGGTTTTACATTCATTTGTATTTACAAACAACTTTGTCGTCACTGTATAATTAGTCACATTATTGATGACAAAATGCTAATTTTATTTTTCACCTTTCCTCTTCCTGTGACTCGTCACCCTTGAAATGACATCTTGCTTCAGTCTCTTTCAGTCATTGAAGAAAGTTTTTAAGAGCAAGACTGTGTTTACGATTTCCCACTGCTCTACACAGCTGACGTCAATAATCAACTTAACGAATCAGGTATGAGCTGGAATGGAACGAAAGGTCACACCCTGAATAAGCGGCCATTTTAGGTTATAATTCTGCAGAAAGTGTATAATTTGGGATGTTTTTGAAGGCTCCAGTTTGAAGTTGAATTTGATTGGATAAGTAAGGCAATGTCTTCTAAGGAGATAACAGCTAAGGAAGACATGGTCAACACCTGACCTGAACATCAGCAATGTTCTCTGGTGCTACTCTTTCCAAGTGGGTCTGCCTGCAGACCTCCAGTGTCAGGCTGCTTCCGTTGCAGGCTCCACTCTCAGGCTGCCTCCTTGCAAACATAACCCGTGGATTCAGGGTGTTCAGTCCTTTAAGAGACGCACAAAAAGTTTGTCATTTCCGGTCCTGACACTGCAGCCAGACCCCTCTCAGTCTTTCACATGTGTAGTCGCATCACATTTCTAATTTGTATAACTTTTCTAACTTTATTCTGTATAACTTTGAAATCCGTCTACACCACAAATTGATAAGAGCCTCCATTTTTCGAGCTTCATCTGTCATTTTCACACAGCTAACAGTGGAAACCACCATGTTGTCCACAAAACACTATCCTTTTTTTACAATGCAATTGAACGCTTTAACAGATAATGCAATTTTCAACAAGATGACTACAAAATCACTAGTAATCTTACTTAGAACATGCTACTGAGCTCTATAGCGTCCCACAGAAAGGATCCTGTTAAAATGATCTATACATTAAATGAGAGAAGGCTACCAACCATCCCTACTCTGGATACTACAGCAGCATCATGTGAGTTATTAATCAACATCCCCAATGTCCCACCGAAGTTATTGGTCTTCAAATTTTAAAAAGAGGCAGAGTTTCCCCACTAGTCATAACCCAGGTCAGCCTTTAATTTGCATCGTGTATGGCTTAAAAATACTGTGAACCCTTACTGTCTTTAATGTGATTTACATACATGGTTACAAGAGTGTTGAGGAAAACACCAGAGGGCTCTGTGCTGATATGCAAAAAGAACAATGTGCTCCTATGTTGAGCACACACAAATGTAAGAGCACAACATACGATTGGCTTGGTTCGTTCTTTAAAGCCCTCACAGACAACAACACAGCGAGGTCTAAAAATAACACGCCATTATTCTCTGAATACTCCCAAAGTGAAATTCCAAGTCATATAGGAAAATATAATAGTAGAATGGGGAAACTGACTCTAGAGCCACGGGGGATTAGAAGCATACCTGCACCCAATAATAGGTTCAATCTATGGTCAACCAACTCCTCTGCTGCCCCTCCTATCCTGGCTCAAAGCTGCTCAACTTTCAATCTCATCTTTATAACCCATGCCTACATATCCCTATTCCAAATGTCCTTTGATATTCAGTCAAAAAGCTCACCAGTGAAAAGACCAGAATTCATCTTTCATCTATCTTTGCCCCATTCAGTAAACTACTAGATTGTTCAGTCATTAGTCTGTTGATTGGCCACACTACCCCTGTCAGATTTCCGTCCATCTTATTGGACTACTCCACTCCAGAGTGCTTCGCTGTGTAGTCAAGTGGTTCATCAGCTAGATGGCTTAATCAATCATTACGGCCAGATTGACTTGCATTTAAATTTATTTGGTCTTTGTGTTGCCAGATACAAGAAGCCAACTTGCAAATGCAAAACCTAGGGTCAGACTTGGATCTTCTCTTTTAAACTAATGATGCAAAAAGCACATCTCTTGCTAAATTGAAGATGCTGTGATAAAAATTGCCCATAAGCTTTTTCTACCTTTGGGGGAGACAATGTACAAAACTAGTTATTTTTTAAATAGTTCCTCTGTTATGGATGAACATACAATCAAATTGAACGGGACATTCTGTACTTTAACTATATTGTTAGAGTAATTTCCTGGGAATATTCCACTTGGCGGGTAATCCATTTTACCCCAGACTGAACCACTGGATGGACGGGGCAAAAGGTGGTAGGGCCTTTATATGGATCAATTTAAAACCACATCAGCAAAGGTTAGAACCAAGCAGAGAATCACCCAAAGCAAAGGGGTCTCCACATGGCAACGCATTTCCCCGTCAAAGGTAGTCTGAAGATCAGATAGCAAGAACCTATCCCGATTTGAAAAAGATTATATTAATCCAGGCATGAAGGCTACATCAAGCAGACACTAGATGCAAAAGCAGTGAAACAGACTCAGATTGGTACACCGAGTTATTAAATATAAACAACAGGAGATTGCAACCTGCCATATCAAACGAAAACGTCCCGAGGAGGATAAAATAGAGTGAAACAGGAGGAGCAGGTGTTAGATCAGAGAGAGAATAACGAACATCCCAGGAAGACACAGACGAATAAAGAGTAGGGGGAATTAACCCTGCTGCCGGCCTGGGAATGTTACAGATATTGCATGTAAACATAACAAGGAAAACTCCAATACAAGACGTATATGTTAATACCATGTGTATTTTCATAGATGTTTTTTCCCCTCAGGTTGAGAATAGAGAACATTTAACCTTAAGAACAGTTATAGTGCTCTACACTAGGCATCAAGAGAGAATACATTAATATTTCCCTTTGCCTCAAACACACTTGACCTTCTTACAAACATACACTGTGGACAAATTATTAATACATCAATGTGAATGATGTCGGACTCCGCAAAGAATTTTGATTTGGAAGCCGAGGAACAGCATTTCCCAGCATGCCCCTTGACAGTGCTACATTGTTTTCCTCTGAGCACGAGCAGAGCTATCAGCTCATCAATAATTATGTTGCGGAGCTCAGATCAGATCATCAATAATTGTGTTGCAGAGCTCAGATCAGATCAAACGCAGTGAAGTCCAGAGATAAAATCTGACAATCTGGTTACCCTACTCATACAGACAGTGCAAACTTGCAACGCCACTGCAGTTTCCAATATAAGGATTTCGTGGGAGTGCATCCATGTTCTGGCCTGGCAGCTTCAGGATGTTGGACAACATGACAAGACTGCATATCAGACTGGTTTTAGGGCATCATTACCTCAGCAGCTACCTCTCACTTGTCTACATTCTGTTAACCTGAAGACTGCATGGTGAAACTGCAGTGTTGGAACTATCGGGTGACTGTTTGTTGGTTTGTGTAAAATCATTAAGTGTCAAAGAGAACATTTCCTCAGCATAGGGTAATAAGTTAGGTTAACTTTAATCAGGCGCAAGGATCTCCAAAGCTTTACACACATACAACATAGAGAGTCCCAGGCATCGGTTTAGATCACACAATTCAAACTAAGATGCAGACGTTACTATTGATTTGTTAAAATCTAAACATTTGTGCTATACATTCATTCGGCATGAATTGTAGAATTGGAGATACATTAACAATTTAGCAGACAGTTATCCAGAGCGACTCACAGTAAGTGCACACATTTAAGAGAAACTAGGTGAAACTGTGAATATGTAAATGTCTGCGCTGGAAATGAATCATACAACAACTAAACAAACAGTTTTTCAAAGACAACAGAGTTGTTGGATGTGGAACTAATGTAGGTACTTGTTGAAAAGGAAGATTTGCAGATGTTTCCTGAAGATGGGTAGAGACTGTCATTCTAGCCTCAGGTGTAGCTGGTTCCACCACTGAGGTGCCAAAGTTATGCGTTGGAGAGCAGTGGAGAGCAGTGGAATCATATTTGCATGTAACAGGCAGGATTTGATAAGGGGAAGCATATTTGCTGTTAGCCTACTGTGGTTATCTATTAGTGCTACATCATACTCCCAAATCACTGACGACTTACACATCTAAACCGGATGGACTATAACAACGACAACTATAACCAGTATATAGATACGAAAGGTCAGATGGTCACTTCCCATAATGAGAACGCCAGCAGCACGGTTGTCTCCCCTTCGACCCAAACCTGAAAGCATATCAGCACAGTTCATTCCTGAGATTTGGCCTTGACGCGTACCTCTGCGGTGTGTTCATCAGGGAAATGGGTAACTGATCGCTGATAACTGCCTTCGATTGAGATAAAACCCCTAAATCAAATAGTAATGCACAGGTGCCCTTTACATACATATCAGCTTAATGTCAAATTAAAGGGCCAAATGACAGAGCAAACATTGACAAGAGAATATTTAAATGCACAAGGGGACTGGTGTTATTACAGTGGGTAGTCACATGCCAAACACTTATTGTTTCATTACTGAAAGAAGATCTTGCCCATAAATGCAAGGGTTGACATTGTCAATCCGTTAGGCTACTAAATTGTGTAATAGAAATACAAAAATACGATCGGAACTTGGGAGAGAGATAGCTATAGTATCGTACTTATATTATCTACAAGAAGCATTTCAAACTTGAAAAACGATGACCCGTACCTAACAAGGAGAATTAACAAAACCAGACCACATCCTGATGATCTGTTCATTATAGTTGTTCGTGTTTTGCGAAAATATAGTTCGTTAACCATATAGTATTGTAAGCCTAAATGTAAGTGCTGACGTCTTCCTGAATTCAATGTCTGGATCAGGAAGCGATTTGTGCATGAAACAAAGACGTGCTTAAAACAGAAACTATACAATCACAGCAAAACGATAAAGTATCCGACAGACAGCGCAATGTTCAAAGCATTGGCGATAGGTTGTCCTTTTTCCAAGCAAATATGAATAATATAATGGAAACAATAGATTTCTGAACCAAATAATCACAATTCGCATTCCACAACACCAGGCAATCTAAATAGCAACTTGTTTATAATCTACAGAACATGTTTTGATTGATATCCGAAAAGGATTCCGCGGTCTGTATTCTCGTTCAAGCGAGCTCTGATGAATTTTCAATAAGCTCAGAAAAGAGTCGGGGAAACCTACCTTTCGACTCAACGTTGTTCCCGAATAGAAATAATATGCTATGCCAAGCACCCAGAGAACAGCAAAGCATAATAATATCCTCGATTTCCTTCGCATTTCTGTCTGTTGAAATGTCAAACAATTGCCTTTTGCTTGATTAAAGCGTCCTGTACCCAAGCTGTGAGCCTGCTAAAGCCGAGCAATGTTGAATGCAGCTTCGGCAGTCGAGATAGCAGGAAACGGCAACATCACCGGGTTAGAGGGGAAAGGGTAACCATCTCTAATCCAATCACACTCCGCGGAGACACCATCGAAGACGGAGAAGTGATGGGGGTTGGGATCGGACGCTCTCGGCACAGCAATGAATTCTAGACGATGACAGAATAAACATTGTTGCAATTGTTTAGCGAATTGTGAGTGGATTGTTTCAGTGTTTTCGACATTGACGTGCTATCTTTAATAAAAGGTCGGAGTGTTTAGCTGGATAAGCGAGTAGTGTTTTGGAGTGTATGGTTCAGGGCTTATAAAGTCGTGGACGGTCGAACCAATTGTTTTTTACCCGCTTGTTAGGTACTCTCAGCTTTTGCCCCATCTCTTAGTGCTTCACTTGTCTATTTGTTTTCATTTTGTATTATATTTTCCTGACTAAGTCCCGTATTGATCGAATATGATTGCATACTGGCAACGTTCCACTTACCAGACACGCTATTGCGCGTGCGCACTTTCATTGTCTCCCCTGGGACAGTTTGAGATTTCGAAACAGCCAAGGTACGGCGGTTATATACCAACGCATCAATTACTGGAGTTGTTTCACTTAGTAATTCAAATATTTCATATAGACTCAAAATGATTAAATACGATTTACCAATAATGAAAGTATATAATCTACTTCACTTGAAGCACACTGCTAACAACATGTAAGAAATAATAATAACTAATATAAAAAGAGTATGTCTAGATGCACATATATTGCTTCAGTACCTGCGTTGTAGATTATGTTTTTTTTAATAATGTTGCGTTTCATAAATCCAGAATCTATTAGCAATCTTTGAAAACATTATAATATAAAATTGCTGTTAAAAATCATGTTTCACACACAGTTTTACATTATAATATGGTACAAAAATAGAAAGAGTCTGTCAGATTTAACCTATTGTGAAACACATTCCAAAAGGCGGTGTATAACATTGGTCAAAGTCTTGACAAAGTTAATCAGTTGTAATTCTATCAGGTTGGCTCTCCCAATGCTGGGATGTCCAGTTCATGTGTATATGGCTTTGCCTTATTGAAACAAATCCAAGCAGGGTTGGGAGAGTCAGTGATGAAGGTGTGTCCTCAAATGGAAAATCTCACTCTTCTTCTTAACACATGGCTGGCTAAACCAAGAAGGAATAGCCAGCATCTACACACTTGAAGCAGAATGCATTCACTTGCCTACAACCAAAGTTGCAATTGCAGGTGCCTAACCTATGACAAGGAGGTGCATATTGATACAGCATTGCAAGGATTTGCTGGGAGGGTGTCAAAATGGACTGCTCTGCCTTAATGCACTCCAGCGACCCCTTGTGTTAGGGTCAGGAAACTGCAAGATCATTCTTGGTTGTTGCCCAGTAAATGCATTACCTTAGATGTAACCTGTGGTTCATCATTCTGAAGCACTTAGTTCTCCAGATAGTCACTTTCAAAGATTCTTTAGTTTTTCACAAAAAACAAACAAAACATTTTTAGGTAATACATTCAGCGGTTAGGGAGTCAGTTTGAAAGTTAGGTTTGTCAATTCCCAGCTGTGCCAAATGTCCTTAGGCAAGGCACTTCACCCTAAGTTTCTCCAGGGAAAATGCCCCTGTACCTACTGTAAGTTGCTCTGGCGTCTGCTAAATTACTAAAATGTAAATGTAAAAAAATACTAATGTTAGTGAATATAATCTGACTGTAATATTGCAGTTATCTTGTTTTATTAACATAAAGGCTAAGGTAGCTTCTGCAGGTTAAATGGTTATCTAATAGAAAAACTAAACAAACACAAACTCAACTCACTTTCAACAGACACCAGAGTAGCATAGTAAAAGGTAAACTCTTGTGCCACAGTTTTTCATGACATACTGTAGTTCATAGTAAAACAACATAGTAGTATTCCCCATCCCATGTCACCAGTAGTCATGCATTTCTTTATTTATTTGTTTTACACATTTCACTTTAAAAGTCCTAACAATAGAAAAGCTGTTTGGTTTTTGTACAGCATTTTTCAGACACAAAGTGTATCGTCCCCATCCATTCGATAGCACTGACAGCATGCAACATTGTAGCGCACGTCTCGCCAGCTCTTCTTATGAAGAAGAATAATAGAAGCTTTCACAAGCCAGTGACTGTTCACAGTAGATTTAACTTACCACACAAACAGCTTAATGAATACATTAGGGCCCAGACATATCAACATCAAACAGTGAAGTTAAAAGTAAATGTATTTATTAAAATAATTGTCTTCTCTCTCAAATGAATGCAATTAATAAAAGCTGTCTACTTTAAAGACCAACTGCCCCTATAAAACTACTTCATGTTTGTAAAGCATGAATTTTCAGTAATAATCGATCTCTTCTATAACGTGTTAGAGATGATAGCGAGAAATGGGGATGTCATGGAATTAAGGACACACTTTTTTTAAGTTGGGTTTATTTCTTCTCTGCTTATGTGCCAAAGCTCCATTAAAAGGGGACCTGCACATGAACCAATCATAATGTTTGGAAGGAACCTTGGTCTCACTTTGGGGATCCGTATGGAACATTTAGGAACCATCAATGTGGCCAAATTATTAAGATAGCTCTTTTCACAAGAGCACACACACAAATCATTGAACTACACATCGAAACCAACTAACTTCTCTATTCTGTCTTTGGTTCTTGCTCTAAATGAACCAAGTCTAAAATAAGACTCAATACAGAAGTTCAGCTGCCCTTTAAGCTAATGTAAATCCCCAAAGCACAGTTTTCAGCTGTATCCAGGGTCTCCGTGCAATTCATCAACACCTATAGACAGCTGGCATCTGTTACCAAAGAGTTAACCTACGAGACCTTAACATCTAGGCAGGACTTTCAAACTCCTAATTATAACACTGCAGATGGAGCCTCTGTCGGATCCCAGCACTCCAATCTACGGTACTCCCTGAGACAGAGCTAGTAGGACAAGGATTTGAGCTATAATTACCATTGACAAGAAGCTGGCATGGTTGTTCTGGCAGAAAAATTTCGGTTCCCTCATTAAATTACGAAAGACTTAACCAAGGTTGTCGACTACACTTGAAGGACCGACTACACTTGAAGGACTACTGGAGGGAAAAGTGCTGCAAACCCGGCAGAATGTCAACCGGTAATATTGAAGGGATGACCAGGCTTCTGAAAGTCGCTTACTATAAAGCTTTTCAAAGACTACTTGCTCAAACATATAGCCGTTACAGCAAGTGATGTAGGTGAGAGGAGTAATTCCAGACACTTAATTCCAGACACTACCTGAAAAGTGAAGCAGGTAGTGATACACAATGCAGGCAATTGCACTTCAACTATCCCCATATAATTATTATTATCAAGTGGTCCAAGGAAGGAAAAGTGGTGAACTGGCGACAGGGTCATGGGCGGCCAAGGCTCATTGATGCACGTGTGGTCCGATCCAACAGAAGAGTAGCTTAAATTGTTTCATATGAGGGTGCTGCATATTGGTGGCAAAAGGGAGAACTATTAGGCAGTTGGTCATAATGATCAGTTTACATCCAAACCACACTCACCAGGAACTTCATTAGGTCCACCGTGATCAACCGCTTGTTAATGCAAATATCAGCCAATCACATGGCAGCTACTCAATGCATTTAGTTGCATCAGGTGTGCTTGAGACAACATCTGTTTTGCATATTTGAGCTGTTTGAGGAATTCTCTTCAGGGGGTTTATTCAGAGACTGGAGAAGTCATGAGTTGAATTTTCAGTTGGATTTGCAGTTGAGCTTGGGGAAACCACTTGAAGCATTCGTTGTGTTGAGCCATTTAAATTGCTTTTGATTGATTTGTTCATTGCAAACAGCTGAAAGTCTGTACATTTTTACATTAAACCCCTATTTGCAATAGGGGTTGAACAACTTACAGTTAAAGGACAACTCCGACGCAAAATGAACCTAAGGGTTAATAACACATTGGTACCGAGTCGACCGTTCTCTGGGATATTTTTTCATGCTAATCGAATGTGCCCAGTTTTAGTGCGAACTGATAATCACCTTATAATGCTAGTTGTGTGGGCATGGATGAAGTAAAAATAAATTGCTATTATATACCACTAACAAGGCAGAAAATAGAACCACACTTCGACGGTAGCATAATGAGGGTCCCTACATGCAAACCGAAGCATTGAGAACTTTGTACGTGTACAGACAGTTTATTACAAATATAGTTTAAAGGACATTACCGTTCGTGTATACAGCCAGGCGCCATTTTCAGAAAACAGACTCCACCAGTCAAACCATGAACACTGTGCTATGTGAGCTGAACTGTAAACTAATTGGTTTGATTTTAGTTCGCATTGCCAGCTGTAAGTCCTAATCATTGATCTGCATGAATGACTGCAAAACCTCTTGCCATGGAAGATTCCAAGTCACAGTTCAGCTCACGTAGGACAGCATGTGGTTCGACTGGTCGAGTCTGATTCCCGAAAATAGCGCCTCATATTGAATTGGAGATGGCGCATCTTTTATTGACACCCAGAGTTTGATCAGAACCCACCTCCTCAAAGAAATAACAAATAGTCACTGAGAAAAGGCAAACATTTCCCCCCCTCTCGAAGTCCTACAAACATTTTAGTTATCTGTTATTACGACACTTGGCTCGTGCACTGATCCAAACATGAAAAACAGTGACCTTCAAAATCAGCCCTGGATTTTCTCACAAATAAGTTTCTCACTTTTACGGACTACAAGAAATCAACTCAGACCAATTATGCAGGACTTTCATCATTGTCGTAAATGCAACTTTTCAACGTTCAACAGGAATTATACCTTTCCAATGACATATTAAATTTCTTGGCATTGTGTTAGATTAAATGTACACCAAGCCATGATCAACTGTTTCACTCTGACCAGTGATTCTCTTCTTTCAGAATTCAAAACACCCGAGTCACCTTTAGTAAAGATCAAGGTTGCACACTGTGAAATCCTTCCTGACATTTTTTCCATTACCCATTATGTCTAAGTCATGGACCACAGAATGAATGCTATGTATTAAAGTGAAGACATTCCACCAACACACCACCCCAACACAGCATCAGTAACCAATCAGTATGCTGACCTTATTCCTTAGACAGCACAGCACTCAGAAAGACACATTTCATTATTTGCATTACATATTGTTGTGAAAATACCAACAATTCTAACATATAATAAAAAATATGCATCATGCCCACCCTTTATATATTTTCAGCTACTTCCTGGTTGTCCACCAATCAATCCCCTCACGTACATCTACTTTCCGCACTCACACTATCCTATTCTGCGGCCCTTTTCCCGTACAACACCACCCACACAAGAAGTAAAATGACATAACAACCTTTCGTTTAGTAGTCACACCATGGGTGCCAGTTGTCCATTTACCTTCTCTGGTCATGTGAAGAATGCATGGGATACTCACACACCAATGTGGGCCCATAAATTGTACACTTGAGCCTTAATTCCATGTTGACAACCAGCAAACCTGCGAGGACTGGCAGACAGAAATTGTTTTAATTTCTTTGTGTTGTGAGGCAACGTCAGGTTTATGACACAGGGACAACTGAGAATGGGAAAACTGCCAATATAACTTCTAAAAGTCAGGAGTGTGTGTGTTTTCAGGAGCCAAAAATGCCCTGCTTCATTAATTCAAGGAGAGGTCTTTCCACGTAGCCTCCTGCTTCGATTTCACTGTCCAGGAAGTTTTATTGTGCTTTTTTTATCTGTAATAATCTATTTTGACGGATTATCAATAGTGACTGCAGGGTCCAATCACTGTAATTAAATGATCAGCTCAAATGTGAACTGTAAATGAAACCTTGCCAGGCGATTTAGTTTACTCAGACATTGTTAATAATCGAAACTGTGGACCTGGCAATCTAAACATAAACTATGAAGTGTTATTTGAGGCAAGATAAAATAATATCTATATCTATATGATTTGCAGTATGATTACATTTAGTCTTGAAGGATTTAAAAAAACGACTTGAGGATTCCTTTGGGATCCAATTAAAATACAGAATATTCGTATAAAGTCTGGGAGATTATAAGAGTATGGCAAATCACAAGGGACATTTTTCTAAACATACATTTTCATAAGGACTGCGTGATAAATCTATGTTAATGACATTCCACTGCACTCATCTATTTAGGTCTAAACCATTTCCAGAATTAGCAGCTTTCTAAATTACTTCCACAGTTAGCTTTAGGTATATAATGTAGTAATCTAGGCATTTTATCCTCAAGACACAAAAATTTGTTGATTCCTGCTGAAAACATAAATATAAATTATAAGTTACCTTTCTCACATGAGCCAACTATACAAACAAACAAACACGGATTTAAATAAAAACATTATTATTATTTATTCCCAATCACCTTTCAATTTTCAGCCCTACTAAAGAAACATAAAAAATAAATTGTACATACGTTTACAAAGCTGTTTAGTTCTGGTTTGAAAACATGGCTGCAGTAATTATAAAGTGTTTCTGGAAAGGGAGACTGCAGAGCGTCAGACAGTATACTTCTCCTCTCCATGTCGCTGGGCTTTATGATAATGACTGTAATTGCTTTGGAGCTCACTAAACACCTCTTTGACACCCATCTGGAGAGTGGTGTTCAGAAACTTCACATCCTGCTCCACACAGAGGTCCAAGATACTGTAGACTCCCTCCGTCAGGTGGCTTTTAATGTCTGGATGGACAGTTACCTTAGAGTAGTGGAGGGGGCAGAGACGCACTTTGTCAAATGTAAACCAAGTTTCTGTAAGCAATCAATGAAAGACCTAACTACAGAAACACAGCCCAGTAAAGTTCCACTCACAGGAGAGTCTGCACATATTGAAAAAGCTTTAAACCCAGCTGCCATTTCCTACACAATTCAGGCTTCAATAAAATATAGCATGTTCATCACAATGTTAGTGTAAGTAATGAGATTCATTATTAGTTTGCCTCAGTCTTATACCTATTTTTTTACACAACTGGCAGAAATTCTGAAAACTTGTCAGGAACAAAATGTACTAATATCATGGACAACTGAACAGTACCTAAACAAGACCTCTTAGAATAAAGCCAAAGCGCATACTGAGGTGTGTCCGCATATCTACATTGTTTCCACAATAGCTTTAGCCAATCTCTTGTTTTATCCTTCAAACAGCTCCCCAGAAATGCTTATATACTGTACATATTTCCTCCCTGCCTATTCCATGGAAAAAGCTGACTATGATATTGCGTCATAACCCGTGAATGCAGTCTCAGACTGTAGGAAGAAATGTTTGTTCTCCACTTAATTCAGAGTGCAGGATATTCTCAGACAGGACAGGAGACAGAAAGAACATAAAAAAGTATTCTCCAGGGCATTTCACAAGATTATAGAGGAAATGAAATGTTAGACTTTCTTTAAAAAGTCTCAAGGACTCGCCTTAAATGCTCTAACTGAAATACCCTACATACTGTAACTCCACAGTGTAGCAAACAATGGGTAAAATTGTAATTCTGGTGTAGAATGTGCAGATCAAGTGATTGTCTGTGCTGATTTAAGGGCCTGGAAGTATAATGAGGAACAAAACTAGAGAATTGTAAAAGCGGAAAGTTGTTTTCAGTCAGCAAAATTATATCATTTTGATAAAATGATATAACTTCTGATAAAAACTTCTGATAAAAATTAAGAGACCAACGCAAAATCATAATGGTTTTAGGTTTTACTATTGATAGGTATGTGTTTGGGTAGAATTAACATTTTCGTTTCATTCCATGAACTACTGACAAAATTTCTCCAAAATTCCAAATAAATGTATTGTCATGTAGAGCATTTATTTGCAAAAAATGACAACTGGTCAAAATAATAAAGAGATGCAGTTTTGTCAGACCTCAAATAATGCAAAGAAAATGAGTTCATATTCATTTTTAAACAACACAATATTAATGTGTTAAGTGTTCAGAAATCAATATTTGGTGTAATAAAGATAATATTTGTGTAATAATAATAAATATAGTTTGCTTTCGTGCATCTTGGCATGCTCCCCACCAGTCTTTCTTGACCACCCATCTTCGTCTTGATCATTCGCATTGATCTCTTCATTTTTTCCAGAGCTACTACTACTTTCTATAAAATAAACACCATGATGAACCTCAAGCAGCATGTTAGTCTATACTACTTAGTTGTGATTGTTAAAAAAAAACATAGTGCCATTGAACTCAGTCCCTGGGACCAAATCACTTCAGCAGCTAATTCAGACCCAAGACTGAATTTATTTAGCAGTTAGAAACAAAATACAAAAGTTTTCTGGAGCACTAGGGTCCGAGTCAAATACTACAGTTTAAA
Organism: Umbra pygmaea; assembly: GCA_016801145.1. Taxonomy (NCBI): domain Eukaryota; kingdom Metazoa; phylum Chordata; class Actinopteri; order Esociformes; family Umbridae; genus Umbra; species Umbra pygmaea. The sequence goes on from JACXGM010002151.1 coordinate 20,115, forward strand.
AAAATGTAAACTGTTGAGCGACAGTTTCACTATTTTTCTATGACAAAGAGAGAAAATCAGAGAAATCCTACCTTCTGTAACTCACTGACATACTGGGCTACCATGAAAGGGAAGAGAACTGTGAAGTCTTCAGCCGTGGTTGCAATGCGGCTGTACATGCGTCGCACCAGCCGTGCACAATTCATAAGCATCTCCATGTCAGTCTCATTGGCTGTGGAAAAGATAGGAAAGCTTTTTTGAAAAGTAGAAACACACGATGTCCTGCGAGTTACACATTTACATTGGGCAGACGTGGGACAACTTCTACAAAATTGTGACTTTTAAAGGAATGATCCAGAACCCTGAACAGCTCAAAAATCATTGTGCCAGTCATGTCTCCGACACAACAGTCACTAAATACACCTTAGTTCTCAGCACATTCAGTAATTCCCAACTCAGCCACTGGAAGTTGCCCAAAAACCTTTGGTGACGTCACTACAACACTTGTTAATTTTTAACGCGAGTCCATCTTAAAATCGAGTCGATAGGAGAATAAAATGGGACAAATATATATCAGGAAGTCAAACAAATGCTTCTAGATGTATTTTCAAAGATTTTATACAATTTATAATACAATTCACCTCATTGGATGTATGGTATAGCTCATAAACCGCATATATTACTGGACGTAGCAAGTGTGACGTCACCCATTGGTTTGTGAAAATCAGACTTGAGTCATTGGATTTGCCGTTATGGGCGCACACATCTTGGTTGCGGATGTGCCAATTTTAGACGAGAGGGAGGAGTTTTCTAGCTAGCTAACATTTATTGGGATGCTAACGTTGGCTAACGAAAAACAGTATTAAAACTAAATGTTAAACAAAATGTAACGTTACTTACTGGAAAAACTGAACTGCCGACTCTGAGTGTCTAATCGTACAACCGAACTAAAACAGCCCCTGCTTTATCACCGATTTTATAATCAACCATAATTCAAAAAATGAACATCATTCTGTATTGCAGAAGACTTAAAACTAGCGTTTGGGGCCATAAACGCATTGTGAAAATGTTTACTGAGGTAATAAATCAAGTGTAAGTGGGTCTTATTCTCATAGACTTCCACAGAAACCGACCTCTTTGCAACCACACCGTGTCGCCCCCAGATGGAAATCACATAGAATCCAGGTTTAAGTCACTTCCGCATTTGCATTACTTTGCTGAACCGGATGCTATGTCCAGTAACATATACGGTCTATGGTAGAACTACAACTCATGTGAAGAAAGCAGGTAGAGAGGAGAAATATGGCCAGCTTTTTCAGGTTGGCGGGTTTTGATGAACAACCCAGTCTCCAGCCCCACAGTTTGTCACCTGTAAAGGTTAGAGCACTTCACTTGTTCAGCCATTAACTGATTGCCGAACACACGGATCCTGAAAAACCTGCTCCTCTTTTTTCTATTCCTGACCTTTCCTTCTCTGCAGATAACTAGATGTTTGTGTGTGAAGTGTTTTCTTTTGGCTGTGAAAGAGATACACTAAAGTGTGATTTGTAAAGATTGATCAATTATATATAAAACAACACACCTGATGATAATTAGAGTTGTCTTTTCTTCTAATTTGTTTTATTTGGGGAAGGGGTATTTTTATTGACAGGAAAGGAGGAAGCAAAAGCCAGGGTTACAGAAAAGGAAAGTCATTTGGCCGAACCAGGGTTTAAACCAATTGTTGCCAGGGGACATGCATTCTCCGGAGTCTGGAACTTAGACCACTACACCGGCACTACAGCTGCAAAATAGATAGTGTTTATTTTTTACACCAATGTTAGAAAAACAGTCCTCCAATGCTCCTTTTAGAAACAAGAAAACAGAGGGTCCGCACAGACAGTCTACGTACAGGTAGTCAGTGGTTCAAGCTTAACTATGGAGTCTTTTCCCAGACCTCCTGCACATTGGCATAGCGGCATTAGGGTTAGATAAATCAGATTATCTATCCTGCCACGCCGCTCTCCAGCCACTCCTTGTGTGCATATCGGGTGCCTGTAACTTCAATCACGGAAGTATAGTTGGTGAGTGTAATCATCCCGTGCATGATCTGACTAAAGGCTTCAGTGTTGGGTGACCAGTGCGAAAAGTATCAGCGGCTGGGCGACGTGGTTGGATGAACAATGTGCACGCCCTTCGTCAACCCACAGATCTGTCCAATGATTATGGAATTGCTGACAAAACAGGGCTAGTGGGAATTGGCCGGGGAAGAAAATGGGGGAACAAAAATAAATAAATAAATAAATAAAACAATGTATGCCTGGATTTGCTGATCACTTGACCAATGGTTAAACTAAACAGAAATGAAGGCAGCAGCAGCCGTACTTTAATAGGAGTCCATCTGCTAGCATGGCATGGACTCCCGCTGTGAGCAGGGCATTTTTAGACGTCCTCAGTGTGAATGTTTTATTTCAAATCTCAATGCTTTTGATTCCATCCACTGGGACTAGGACATCTACCAGCTACAGAAACATTACATTACTGAAGTAGAAACCATTCTTCTGTTTTCAGTCTTCCCACTGGGTGGGCCCTGCAGATTACAGAAGTCGAAGCTTGAATGCGTTTGGTGGGGAGCCGGCATAACCACCTTAGATGAAACAAAACACACAGACTTTTCGCTCATTCTTTGCTGTAGAGCGCCTTGGCATACCGATTTCCAGTGCAACTTCTTCCGTGCGAGCAATCTTAAATCGTAGATCATCCTCCAACTCACTGGATCACAAGGTGCCCAAACTGTTCCATAAACGTCTATTGTTGATAGATGTGGCTCATGCAGTCAGTTAGAACTTGGCGTTGAAGTGGCCATGATTATGTACTGTACATGAGGTTGGAGGTGGCCAGACTACTGTATAAAAATGTTTTGTTTCTAAGGTAGCAGAACATAACGCCAACATAGAAGCTGTTTGCAATAGAATGTTTGTAGTTGCAGGAGTAGATCTCAGTTTCATCTCAGCGCTTTAAGATCAAGGTCAAGATATGAGCTCGGCCAGGAATGCCATGTTGGTCAGAGAAACAGACCTGATAAAACATGATGCGACTCGCTTATAACAAACTCCTCTCCACTGAAATATAACTGTCCTACTAAAAGGTTAACCAGGTGACAGCATGCTGGTGTTGTTGACCAATGACTGTAAATCTATACAGGGGATTCACTGGAGACGAACCCTGGCTAACTATCATATGAACTTCTAAAGCAACAAGTGGCACGGGGGAGCCATATATACAGCCAAATAAATGTACATACATTGTATTCTTGAAGATGGCTTTTCTGTAAAGGGGCATAATGTAAAATGTTTGTATCATAATATAAATAAATATCCATTATATCTGCACTAGTAGTGGAATGATAGTGTTTCACAATACATGTTCACCAGAAATGCTTTTCAGTGCATTTATAAGACATAGATGCAAGCCCTACCCATTCATATATAATGTTAAAGTGAAACAACTTGATATTTGTAGTCCTTGTAGTTAACATTCTACACAGTTCCCTCAATTTCAGTAACAAGTTGGCCTAATGTCTTAAAGCTTTGTCAGTCTGTCAGCGAGCCGAATAGTTCACCCTTATTGTCAGTCAACATGCCTGGATCAACAATGGAATAGTTCACCCTTATTGTCAGTCAACATGCCTGGATCAACAATGGAATAGTTCACCCTTATTGTCAGTCAACATGCCTGGATCAACAATGGAATAGTTAACCCTTATTGTCAGTCAACATGCCTGGGTCAACAATGGAATAGTTCACCCTTATTGTCAGTCAACATGCCT
>JACXGM010002151.1:24001-48946 GCA_016801145.1 Umbra pygmaea
GGATCAACAATGGAATAGTTCACCCTTATTGTCAGTCAACATGCCTGGATCAACAATGGAATAGTTCACCCTTATTGTCAGTCAACATGCCTGGATCAACAATGGAATAGTTCACCCTTATTGTCAGTCAACATGCCTGGATCAACAATGGAATAGTTCACCCTTATTGTCAGTCAACATGCCTGGATCAACAATGGAAAAATATGAACAGAATTATGTACAAAAAACTCAATTACTCTAGCATCTGAAATGCTTTTTATATACTTTAAAAATATAAGGAAATATCGTTTTTCAAGTTGGTCACTAAAAGAGAAAGTGGAACTTACGAGCACAGTGCAACTTGGTCTCATTTGGTAGAAGAACACTACAAAATAATTTACAAACTTGAAGAATTATGTGAAGTATTTCCTAAAACGTATGATATGAATTTGAGTTGGAGCCACATTGTTCCTTAAATTCATATAATCTGAGTGGAGTTGTTTTATAACATGCATATATCATTACTATTAATGAAGATTGTAGTAAATGGATGAGTAGTTAAAGGGGGTTTCTTACCACAGTCAGCCTCACTCCTCTGTCTCCCTTCCTGTATGATTGAAGCCACCAGACGGTAGAAACAGTTGATGAACGAAGGTGCTGCTTTCAGCATCACCTGGACACATTGCAATTTTGTTTGGTTAAATATAAGTATAGTTTTGGACAACATTTGAACACTATATCTGTAAAGCATTTCATAACTGAGAGCTTCTTCCAAAGACGAGATCAGAGTGAAAGCATTTGTGCACTTCTGTATTTGGCAGGGGGTCGTAAGGCTGTGTACTCTTAGCATGTCTGTGAACGTTCTGGTCGAGGAGATTGTGTCATGATCCATTAGTCACCAAAATAGAGAAAAAAGGAAATAGAAACAAGGCCACAACTCCAGTTGGAGCTTCTGAGACGTTCCCGTAAGTCATCATTCAGCACCGTAACTGTTTCCATGCGCCCTCTAGGGCTCATCGAGCCCCACTGCAGGGCACATCTGCCTCCACTTATAACCCTCTGGTAAAGACCAACACTCCTTTACAGACATTGATTTTGAATGGAGTTTGAGAAAAAAAACTGATACATGGCCCACAGCACAAGAGATGTTTTCCTTGGTTACCAACTTCAAAAATATGTTTAATGTTAGGTTTTACCATTTACCAATGTTAGGTAAAACCCAGGTCTGGCCTGTGTCCAAGGCTGACAGACCATAATAGTCATGGACGGGGAAGCTAGTCACTTCCTTGGGTGATTGTGTGAGAAGCTGAATCAATACAGGCCAACTGGAGCAGCAGCTAGAAAGAAATATTCAGCTCATGTTGTGTGCCGTTTAAATTTAGCTTTTCAATCCAGCAGATTCTTTGTCCAAAGTAACTTACAGGACTTAAAAGTACATTGCTCTAAAAGAATTTAGGGTTAAGTGCCTTGCTCAAGGACAAAACAAATTTTTCACAGCCCGGAATTGAACAAGCAACCTTCCGACTACAAGTCGGACTCCCAAACCACTGAGCGGTGGACACCCCTGTGTACCTCTGCACAGACATGGCTGGCAGCTTGTAAAAAACAGGCACCTACCACCTACCCACATAATCACGTTAGATCCGCCTATCGGCTAACAGTCACGACACCCAACCATACTGCAGGCATTATCCAAGCGGAGCAACAGGACATTGGATTCAATCACAGAATTATGTCTCAATGAAGCGCCCACAGAGACTAAAGCCTAGCTTTACCAGTCCTTACACACAGACCGCAAGATTAACTCACATTCTGATGAATTTGGCTTTGAAGATTGTTACTGTGAACTACAGCAACCTTATTTTGGTCAATGTGTTGTTCAGTGGACACAGATGTTTGCACAGTATTACTTTAAAATACATGTGAGAATGACAACAAAAGGGAATGCCAACATTTTCACAGACCAGGAGAGAAACTAGATTATTCCCTTTGCTGCTCTGCACAGTATATTTGCTGCACGCCAATGTGGTATCTAAGCTAACTCCTCTAGGCCTTGCATTTCAAGGTTCATGACAACACACTGCTGAAACTCTCTATTGGACAGGAAAGTGGGAAGGAGAGTTTTTGGGGTTGTTATGACAACTGTGGACCTCTGAGATTGGAAAGGAAATCGGGGGCAAACATTTGTTTTTCCTTTTAGACCACAGAACAAGGCTGAGATTAATGCAGACTAACTCAAACCTGAAATAGTTTCTGCTGTAATATATTCAGCATAAGCCACTCTACCAAACATATTCAAATTAATAATAATAAAATATAACTAGGGATGCTCATATTGACTGTTTAACCGTTAACCCAAAGTAAAATATTTGACCAATTAATACTCAGTTAAACAGTTTAAAAGGGTTTACTTTAATTTATTTCTTACGTTAAAGTTTTTTTTGTGCTGCATGGTTTAAAAAAGTACTATATAGTCTTGTTAACTCACACGGCGCGTCCACACGCACCTACAGACATTTCTCTGAGCAAGCAAAATGAAGCGAGCGAAAAGAAATACTGTGACAAAGTTACTTGCAAAATATGCTACGCGGTATTAAAATACAGCAGTATTCAGTGTTTTCTTTTTGTCATGTTAATTTGTTAATTATTTAAGTTAAATACTTAGTGTAGGCCTATTTTATGATTTTTATTTACATTATTTTATTCTGTTTTTCTCTGATGTCCCTGTCAGAAATGCTGCAGGTGCGTGAACATTTTACATTAATCCAGGTTCTGCAGCCATTTGCACGAGCTGTGCGTAAATTCAAACCTAGCCTAAAGTCTGACGTAAACGGTTGGCAGAGGTAGACACAGCGCTTTGTTTTGAAAGGTGGCGAAATCTAGATAATGAACCATAATGAGGAGGAGCTAAATATACTGGCTGTTTTGCGTCGCCAACGCGTTCTCCTTTTAAAATATGTTGGTTAGTGAGGACTTTACGCCAGTGTAGCGAAGTTGAACCTTAAGTCTTTGTGGTGAAACCAAACATCGACACAGCTTTAGTATGAAACTAACTAGTTTCAACGTACCGTTTTTTTTGCACCCTAAATTAAGAGAGAATTTACGCACAGCTGGTGCAACCGGCAGCTGGTGTTGATCTGTTCTGTATGCTGCTGTTTGCACGTTGAAATAAATACATTAAAAAGTATGTATGTTTAACGGGTCAAAGACGCTTGTCGATTTAATTTCCAATTCAATATTTTAATCTTATCAGTTAACGGTGAATAATCGGATAACGAGCTACAGATAACAGTCAAGAAACTTAACTGAAATAAGCATCCCTAATAACAACATCATCACAAAAGCACCCATGTGACAAAAGGATTTGGTAAAAGTAAAAAAGATTTGAGTTAGCAAACCCAAGTGACAAACCTTCGGGTAACACTGGAGGATGGTGAACAGAACCTCGTGGACGGCCTCAAAGGTAGCGTGGTAAACCTCCATAGCCAGGTGTTCAAGGGGGACGAACTGCAGAGCACCCAGCACCACGGTCACGTGGTGGGGGTTGGAAATGATCACCTCCCCCTGCCGAAGCAGCGTGGCCAGGGTGTCCAGGGCTGGAACTGTCAAAGCAGCGGTCAGTGGCGTCAAACTGCCAGTCTCCTTCACTAGAAACTGAGAGAGAAAAATGATGGTTAAGCCAGAGGTAAAGAAACAGGGACGAAGGAGTTGAGCTGCAGGGCAGAGGACAACCACAGAGGAAAGTGTGGTGAGGGCAACATCCAGCGTGTTATCAAAATGTGATGTGAGCTTTTTGACACATCACACTTGGAAAAAGGGAATTTTCTGTGAAAGAGTTGGTGGACCAATTCAGGCATGAGTAACAATGCTTGTTGAAAAACACCTCACTAACAGTGCAGGAGCGTGTGGTAACATCCACATCTTCCTATGGAGTTGCAGTGAGGTGAAAGGCAGCCATGTTGATAAATGAAACAAGACTTCACTTGATTAAAAAGATACAGCTACTCCGTCTCCCTGCTGCAAACTGTTACTGAGACAGCTACAAGAACTGCAGCCCAAACAATGGCTGATTGAGGAAAACCAATTATTCCCCCAAATCACATCCAAACCCTGAGAAGTTAGACGAGCGTGACATGTTGTGATGGTCAGTCAGTCGGTCCTAATTACACCACTAGGAGTTTATTATATATGATATAAAACAAATGTTTCCTTGGACTCCATGGGAAGTGTTTGCCAATCCGATGCTTTGTCCCTTTTGAGATAATTTGATCTACTTCTCAAATTTAAACCTTATTTGCACTAACTGTAGTGTACATACAGTGGTTTGGGGTCCAACTTGAAAAGCTATTTTTAAAGTAAAAAAAGCAGTTTAGATGGGACAAATATTTGGCAGGAATGTACAGTAGATAATTTCTTACAGTGCTACAATAGTACATTTAACCTCACACGTGAGTTGTTTTAATGAAAAATAAATGCGCTTTAATAAGCATTTTTGATCAAGGATAACATTTGTTTGGATCCCGCAGTAATACATACAACAGTTAGATTGGTTAAAACAACGGTTAATAGCCTTCAGATATTATCGGTCCAAGTGATGACACCGGCATGGCCAAACATTAAGGAACGGCATTTAAGTTTAACAGACATTGACTTTAAATATTATATAATGACTTATACAAAGTAGTTAAATAATTTGGTTCCATACAATCGCATTTGTTTTGTGTTACAGCTATGAATAAAATAAATAATAACAGAGCTTTACTGGGGATTTGAACCCAGGTCTCCATGACAACTCTAAAACAGGATACAGTCTGTTGAAAAAAGAGAAGGGATCTATTGGCGTAGCCAACTGTATACTTGTCTTTCACTCTTGACACTGCACCTTGTATTTTTATTTTTGTGTACTTCATGTGTAACTGGATGTCATCTTACACTATTGCACCTTATCTTGGCCAGGTCGCCATTACAAATGAGAAGCTGTTGCCAAAGGCCCACCTGGTTGAATAAAGGTTAAATAAAATAAAAACGGATGCAAAGTTCCACGCAGGTTTGTTAAGCGCTGCACCTTTACTATAAATTAATTTAGAATTATTCTACCGTGACAAAAAAATTGCAACAATATCAACTGAGTTGGATTAACAAGCCTCAATGAAATGAATCACATGAAATGTCACAGTGAATACTTACAACCAAGGTAGATATGATCTGAGGTGCAATCAACCAGAACATCTTTGAGCAGGTTTTTGGAAGCAGGCATCTGGCAACCAACTTGGTTAACATCACCGTAGAAAGAACGTCCTGTAAAATTCATTGTTTGTGCTTAGTAGTGTGTCAACAAAGTACAAAGCTTTTGGGGAAATTAAAGATGAGGAAAATGTCAGGATTCCAGTCCAGATGCATTTATCGGGATTTAAGATTCATAGATTACAGCAGAAACTGAACTGACAGTAGTACTCACATTGTCTGTACTGTACCAACATACAGTACAAGTTACGATTCTATTTCTATGTAGTTTTCCAATATCTATTGTAATATCTAATGAAAATATAAGAATCCAATGTGCATTTTTTGCAGTTTGGCCAGATGCTGTGTGGGCTTTAAATCCTGTAATAATAGAATTATATAAAAGAGGTAACATAACTCGTTCACTCAGGGTCGACCAGACGAAGTCAGTAAGTCAAACTCTGGCATTATCTAAAATGTTTAATAGCTGTACAAAGGTTTGCATCTTATGTCCTTGAATCTTTATCCCATTTCCTTTTTTTGTCTTGCCCTCTACACGTCTCCCAGAGGTTTTTAAAAGACACACTGGATCAGGTGGTCCCTCCCCCCACTGATTGGTTGAAGACGGTGAATACATTAAAGACAGCTCAAGGATACGTGTCAGTAAAAGCTGACAGAGGTGACATCAAACTGATGGGGAGGGGGAGAGAATGAGTGGGGGAGAGAATGAGTGGGGGAGAGAATGAGTGGGGGAGAGAATGAGGGGGGGAGAGAATGAGAGAGGAAGGGAGGCCCAACTGTTGTTTGCAACAATGACAACATATTTCCAATTCGGCCATCGACATTAAGCAGATGACAGCACAATGACACATTTATTACTTCATAATTTCGGAACAGAAAGTACAGCAGCAGAAACAATAACTCATTGGCATGTCTAATTTATCAGATACCTTTCTTTTTACAGAATCTAATGCCAGCACAGTTCGAACAGGTAGACTCAGTAAATAAGGCTTACCCTGTAGCAACCTGCCCTGACCTTGGATGTATCCAAACCATCTCTGACTAGCAGCAGGAGCAGGGAGAACATCTCGGGAGTTCCCTCAACCAGAAGCTGGTCCAGCAGCAGCTTCACTGGTTCCTCCAGAGAGTGCAACTCTGATACAGACAGCCATTGGGCTAACAGAAGAGGTACAGTCACTGGCACAGTCAAACCTTCAGTGAAATGTATATACATTACGCTATCATTTAATATTATCATCATTATATTTATGTCACGTTAGTTGTAATATTCTCAATGAACATTGTCTTTGTGTATTCTGGAATATATTACAGAACAGTTTGAAAGCACATGCAGTAACAGTGGGCCTATCAGAACACACTGTACCAAATATGGTCAAATAATATGTACCTGCAAGCAGTTTGCGGACATTCTGCAGAATTGCTTCGAAGAGCTCGTCCAGGTCAGATGCTTTGGTTGCCTTGGCAGCGGCGTAATATGCAGACAAAAAGTGGAGCGATGACAACAGGAAATCCATGGGGCGCTTGGATGGACAGAGTTCTCTGAGGATCTGCTGGCTGAAGGTCCTGTAGAGGGCCATGTGGCACAGACTGCCCTGGGTAATGCCTCCACTAGGCTCAGCTCGGGAGCCGGCGTGGGCCAACTCACTTTTCACCATTCCAGTCACCACATCCACGGTAAAGGCCTGGCCCAATAGGCAGCCAGTCTGAGCCCTCAGGTTCGCCAGGATGGCAGGGCCCATGACAGCAGTGGTCTTCCCCAGCAACTGGCTCATGGTCTCATCTAGCTGTTTAGTTTTCCCGATGTTGGCAGTCATGGCCTGGCAGAGCGTGCTCATGGAAGCAAGAAGAAGCTGTCCGGAGAACGTGCCGTCATTTTTCACTCGGACCGCAGACAACGGCATAACCGCCACCTCACTACTGACCAAGTAGTTGGTGAATTTCTCCAGGTTAAGACGAACACTTTGCTTTCTCCGGATTATCAATAAGATCAGGGACCGTATGAAATCCTGAATAGTTTTTAGGAACATCAGCCAAGTGGAGCTTTCCACGGTTTGAAATAAGCCCTTTTTGCAGTGTGAAAATAGAACTGTCAGTGTAATCTGCAAGACATCACTCCCGTATACAATCTTTAAAATGTGATGGGAATTCCTGCCTGCCAGAAGCCGGCCTGTGAGACTGAAAATCTGATTCAGGAGTTGTATTGTTACACCGGGCTCCATGTTATGTAGCTGCACGTTTTTGACCAGGAGGAACAAGAGCAAGAACAGCCCTGAGATGTCTTCAACGGACATTCCATCTGGGTTTAGAGTCTTGGCGATTTCTAATAACCTTAAAAGGCTATCAGCTTCAGTTTGCGATAGGGTAATGGAGGCTTCTGTCATACTGGAGCTCAAAATGTCTCGTGCTATGGACTCTAGTCTCATTAAAGCAGCTTCACTGACATCGGTGTCTGACTGAGACACTGCATGCCCTTCATGTCCAACTGCTGAACAGCTTGCTTCGCTCAGCTTTTTAAGTGCCAGACAGACTGAGGCCACACCAGGGCTACTGCTAAGAATCCCCAGAACCTGTTGAGCAATGCGTCTGACCACAGCGGAGTAAACAGTGGGTATCTCGACAAGGATGAAGCTCTCGAGCAGATGCCTGGAAATGAGGGAAACGGACAGCCCCTCTGTGGCGTCTCCGGATGTCTTCTGAAGCAAGGAGGCGATGAGAAGATCGGCTAAGTGGCGCGCGTCATCCTCAGTGAGGTGTGGCACGATCATCGGCAGGTTTGTGGTGACAAAGTACCAGTGTGCCACGGAGTAGCTGCTGGCTTCCACGCTGCTCACCTGGCCGTCCCAGAGCCTGTCGCTCTGCTGGGCACGGGGAGGATCGACTCTTCCCACAATGCACTGGCCTGCTTTGACGAGCAACTCGGAAGTGCCAGTCTGTAGCAGGAGCTCATTGCTTAAGAGAACTTTCTTCATTTGTTGAAGAACAAGCAGTTTTTGCAGGAGGTGGGTCAAGGGGCTCGAGTGGTGGCCGATAGGAGAAACCTGATTTCCACCGTCCGTTACCACACCGGAGACGAGACTTTCTATGTCATCTAGTATGTTGGTGCCATCTGGGGCCTTTCCAGATAAGTACCTGGAGCAGTGGATGTCAAAGAGGGTGTCCACCTCCACCCAAGTGTACTTCAAAAGCAAGCCTGCATCTTGGACTTTCTGACCTCCAGGGCCGAACAGGGCTCGGCCTTTAGCAAGGTGCAGCACTGTTGTGACCACCTGTCGCGTCCTCTCCATCAGCGCTTGGGTATTTCTCACAACTGGAAGCGGTGTGTTGTTGTCCAAAGTTTTTAGGCTGAACAGCACAGCGTGGAAGAGCACACTTAAAGAGAACAGCTTCAGGGGTGCGTCTACGTCCGCCTCCAGATCTGGCAGTACACATTTCGTTATGTTCCCTAGAATGAGGCTGCATATTTCCAGAGACTGGCTGGTGGGGTTGTCTAACAGGCAACTGCTAAGCGTCCTGTGCACTGCTTCTGGAAGAATGGGAAGTCGGAGGTCGTCTGCTGCCGGCCTGCAGATGACAGCCAAAAGCTCCTCAAAGAGCCTGGGAAGCTGCCTCAGTTTGGCATACACCTGGAGAACAGAGGAGATGAGGGCCTCGCGTGCCTTCTTCACACGTTGGTCGGTGCAGTCCGAGTCGATCCACCCTGCCGACAGCAGCTCGTCCAGGTCTGGCTCTAGGATCAGATGGTTAAGACCGAGCAGGGTTTTTAGACAGCGGTACCACGCTGCAATGCTGGGCTGGGTACTGTCAAACAACAGCCGCACCACCTTCCTGAAGAAAGTGAACTGAACTTCCCCGTGCTTTATTTTGTCAGCCGCCACATTGTAAATATCTCCCGTTAGGCATAAATTCAACAGGTTCTCCAAAGCCAAGAGCGCTAAGCTCCAGTTATCAGCTTCGAACGTGTCACAGACTGTCACCTCATTTGTGAAATCCAATGTGGTTATGAGCTGTGTCAACAGGTGAAAGCACAGTACTTTATTGTCTTCTCCTTTACCGTATGCGTCCAGAGCGAACTTGAAGATCAGCGAGACGGAACTTGACCTGACCGCGTAGTGGATAGAGGCGTCACAATATCCCTGCGCGCAGAGCTTGGTGAGTATGGTAGTGACTGGAGAGATGACACCCCTCGCTGTCTGGCCCTTCCTGGTCCCTGTCTTTTCCTTTGAGATCAGCTCCTCCCTGTAGGTCTGGAGGTGGTCTGGCATGAAGAGCACCGACTGCAGGATGCTGTCCACTTTACCACGAATGTCCCTGCTCAGGTGCTGGCGAATGCGGGGGTCATCTTCAGCCGTCCACGCCCGGGTGGTCAGTAAGTGCCTGAGAAGAAGGAGATGCTGTAGCAAGTGAGTTGTGACCTGGGAAAAGACACGATTGGCATTGACCTGCTGCTTCTGGACTTTGAGGTAACTGCTCAGGGCTAGGAGAAGCACCTCAAACACCTGGGGAGACAGGGGGTCTGAAGTGGGACTGAGTTGGGAGCAGGCCAGGGCACACAGCTTGGACATCAGCTCCACCAGCAGCTCGTATTTAGTTGTGAATGTGACAGAGAGGACCGGGGAGGACAGGATGCCATGAACGCAACTCAGCACCACAGAGACAGAGGTAGTGGAGGTCCCCGAGGAAAACTCCTGAATCCTCTGAATTAAAACCTGGAAGGAAAAATTATGACCTTGAATTACAATTGGGCCATCAATTTCTGTATGTTGAAACAAATCAGCATAGCTGCTAACACTAATTATTTATTTTCCCCATTTTCCTCCCCTACCAATTCCCACTAACTTTTCACACTGCTAATCCAACACGGAAGCCTTTAGTCAGATCATGCACGGGATGATTACGTTCACCAACTATACTTCCGCAATGGAACTTACAGGCACCAGATCTGCACAGAAGGAGTCGCTGGAGAGTGCTGTGGCAGGATAGAAAATCTGGTTTATCCCACCCAAATGGCGGGCAGCACTATGCCGATTTGCACTCCCTCCTACAGGAGGTCCCGGGAAAGTCAGAGAAACCATAGTCAGGCTCGAACCAGACTATCCTGATGTAGACTGTCCTGCAATGCAGCGACTTAGCCCATTAAGCCAAGTGGATCGCCCTCTAACACAAATTCTAACATCCATCTGCAATTATGTCCCACTCACTTGTGCTACTGCCTGGCGCAGGATAATAGTTTTTCCCTGGCTTAACACATGGTATAGCTTCTTGCTGTGCAGAATATCATCAAGGTAGGTCCATAAACCTGCCACAACATCTGGTGGCAACTCCACTTTCTTCGAATAGAAGCAAGTCAACACATTACTTGTCCAATCCAAAAGTACCTGTGAGGCAATTGAGAACATAACATTACAATAAACAGGAGGCTTAAAAATAGATAGAAATTTGTAAAAACATTTTGGTATAATTTAGTCTAAAATCAAACGATGGGCAGATCTTTTACCTGTTCCTTATTGGGAAGAAGGCACTGTGATGAAATCCATGCAAAACGGGCAAGTTTCAGTCTGTCCACCCAGGGTGTCTTGGGGTTTTTAAGTTTCAAGTAAACACCAGAGTAAATAGCAGCCATTCCTGAAGATGAACCTGTTTAGAAGTTGAGATTAAACCGAGGTAACGTGGTTCTGTGACGTAAAGAACGTATATTTGTTGTCCAGTAGAGGGAGACTTTTACTTAAATGTGCATTATGGCAACACGCACTAATGAAGCTGGCAAATGGACTTTCCATAGTATACAGTAGTTGTGAGAATGAAATATGGTACACATGAACCACGTTTTCGAGTACCGGACAAATACCAACAACTAACGATAGCCGAGGCAATACCGGTGACATATTATTATACAATAATAAAAGCAAGCTAATAGGTACTACATTAGCTGGGACAGGGCTACGACTGTTGCAACAGTGCCTATACTTGTCAAGTCAAAAAAAGTCAAATCAATACAAATCCAAGTCAAAATATTAAAAGATTGTTTCAAAATCGAAAAACCAAGCTAGTACAAACAAACTTGGATGTAGTGTACAGTAAGCTAACGTTTAGGCTAAGCTAGTCCTGCTCTAACGTTATTCAACGGGGAAAGCATGCTTGAAACAAGGCGTTACTTAAACACGTCAAATGCTGCTACACGTAAAACACATTACATCTTTAAATCGAATTGTTTGCCAACTGTTTTTAACGTTACTTACTATTTATCACCAACACGTGGGCCAGTGTTTTCAGAGAGATGAACTTTAAACTTTACCCCTTGCACATCACTGCGAGTGTTTCAGACAAAACCAGTCGAGTTCAGATAACGGCTGATGATATTTGGCAGATGTTTCTCTCCCACGGGCAAAAAATTCCCATACATTTCTGAGAAAAGTTCTCATTTCCCTTTTAAAAAAGTGTAACATTTAGGATAAATACATAATAAAATATATTGTACTTGTGGTTTAAAAAAACGGAATCCTAACCTTAACCTCAGTAAAGTCATGCCTAACCGTTCTATTGTGTTGCTGTGATTGTGTGAAATAAAATACAGAGAAAATGTTGGGGATATTTAATGTTTCGATAAATTTGAGTGGCCACAGATAACCCACAAGTAACAAGTATTTGATTTTCCACGACTATTCGTCTGTTTTTGAAGCGTTACTTTTTACACAATACTATGTTCCAACCATATCTATGTTTCAAAATTGCTTAGCCATGTCTTACAAGTTCCCTCGTCATCATTTCCGTCAGGGAGTTCAACAAATCTGCCAGTTATACCATTAACAGGGGTCACCTTTTCCTTTGGAAGTCATCTGTCTCTTTTTTCGTTTAGTGTTGTGTACTTCTGACAGTGGGTTAGGTTGTCTTGTTGCCGGCAGATTGTGTACTCATGCCACTCCTATCGACAGACAGATTGTTGTGACAGGGCGCTCCCAGAGCATGGTCCAAGATAACTTCCCTTACAAGCTCAGTTGAATAGCTGTCACCAACAGATAATGAAGAATAACTGCCAAAACCCAACAATGTAGGTAGCTGTATTTACTCTGTGACTTTAGTGTAGTCTGGACACAACGGATTCAATTGTGCTCAGTTCTACTCTTTGATTTTTCTTATTCGGTCATTTATGATGATCTATCATGCTCTAATAGCACCTGCTATGTTATGATAATTTGGTGACGTAACCAGCTGGCCGGACGGCTTCCTTCATTTTTACTTTTACTTGCATTTATGTTTCTGCTCTCGCTAACGTTTGCTGTTTGGAAGAATGAGACTATTACTGTTGCAGTTGTCAAGATATCCAGGCGTAAATCTTTTGAAACGCAAGGTTCATTCCCGTGCACACGGTAGACTGGTGTGGTTAGAATGCCGGACATCCAGGGATCGACGACAAGCGCGAGAAGTGACTGGGATATTGTCCGAAACTGTCGCTCGCTCTTCGCTTTTACACCCGAGGAAATGCAACTTTCTCGTGTCCTCCGTTCCACTTGGACAGTTCACTAAACCTCACCAGTTCTTGAGCAGCCCATGGACAACCACATTGAACTTTGCAAACTACAGCTCTTCAACACACTCAAATCAGCCAACAGAAAATGATGACAGCAAAAATATATTAACAGGAACAAAACAAACCCCAACTCGGATTACCACTGATGATGCAAAAAGGTTATTAAAACTTGCCCATCCTGAACGCTTAAGACTGTCCGGTAGGTAATTTAAGGTCACTGGTTCCCTGTAGTACCACTGTCACTACAGCTAAAACATTACAATCAGTTAAATAACCATAATCACTCATTTGACATTTTTAGGTTTGACTTAATTTGACTTGATTTATTCCTTACTTGTTAGAATAAAAGTTTTCCATGGCTACTTCTTTCTTGCAGTGTTACATTTTTTGTTATTTACTATTTTTGTTTTCTATTCCCCTCAGCGGCTGTTGGCTTCCTGATAGTTTCCAGTGCGGTCACAATGTCAGCTCCCTTCTTTCTAGGACAGGTCATTGACACCATCTATAGTAATCCGTCTGAGGACTTCAGTGCCTCCCTCACCTCTTTGTGTATCATGCTTTCTGGAGTGTTCCTCTGCGGTGGTGCTGCAAATGCTGCTCGTGTGTACCTAATGCAAATATCAGGTAAGCTGTCACTGATCTTTGCAGTGCAGGCAAACTAGATTAATTCACTGTTAGGTGTAAGATTTCCATGATTGTTTAACTTTGATTCCACTGTTTTAACTTCACACTAACACAAATGGTTCTGTGGTGACTTGCAGGGCAACAGATTGTGAGGAATTTACGCGTGTCCCTATTCTCCTCTATCGTGAGGCAGGAGGTGGGTTTCTTTGATAAAACCCGTACCGGGGAACTCATAAACCGCCTGTCTTCGGACACCACTGTCATTGGACACTCTGTGACAGACAACCTCTCGGACGGGCTTCGTGCTATTGCCCAGGCTGGAGCCGGAGTTGGCATGATGGTGAGAAACTGAGGTCCATTCCCATCTTGTGTTGAAGTCAAGCTAAATATGTTTTCCAGGTGAATTTGGCTGGACTTATCATGTGTGAAATGTTATTATGTAGCTAGTAGATCATGAAATATGCGTCAGGGATTTAAGGTACAATCTCGGTTTTTAGACTCAACCAAAAAAATTATAATGTCCACATCCAGTTGCAGGGAGTTTGTTTGAATATAGACTTTTAGTTAATAAAAAATAAAGTAATCCAACATGTGACCACTGCTATTTTAATCAATTTTACTGACACCTTCTCCTATTAAGGCATGATGGTGTCATCTACATTCAACTTTCACAACAAATGGGAAATTTGAGTAGTGTAGGTCTTTTCCTAAATCATGCCATTGTTCTATCTAGGGCCATTGTTCTATCTAGGGCCATTGTTCTATCTAGGGCCATTGTTCTGTCATTTTACGACTAATCTGGTTTGACCAGTCCTTCCTTTAACAAGGAAATAAGGATTTTTGTAAATTATTTCCTTGAGTTTGTCAATAATGGATTTATAAGAATACACAGAAGTTGTGTTAGAATTAATATAGGAGAGTTTTATTCATTGTGACTGTGTTCACACATCTGGTCCAGCGGTCTAAGTCTGCGGCAAGGGGTTGAACATGAGTGATCTGAGAAAATGTCTGAAATCGTCTTTTACTCCTGTTTCTCAATATGTAGTCTGTATATGTATGTAAATGCCTTAAAAACCTGTGGATCAGGGGAGGCTGATGAAAGTTAATTGAGGTGGATGGGCTTATATTAATGGTTGAAATGGAATGGTACCTCACACTGGGGTTAATGTGTTTAACTCCATTCCATTCACTCCAGTCCAGACATTAATATGAGCCCATCCTCTTTAATTCATTTTCACTGGCCTCCACTGATTTCTACACTTCCTGTTTGGTCATTAGCAGCTTCACAGCTTCAAAAGTCCCTCACGAGAAATTAACGCTGCTGGCTTTCTTCCCACAGTTCTATGTGTCACCAAGTTTAGCAGCCTTTGTCCTGATGATAGTGCCTCCGATGGCCGGCCTGGCCGTCATATGTGGGAGGTACCTGCGCTCCATATCCAAACGTACGCAGGATTCCCTGGCCGAGGCCACACAGGTAAGACGCAGGTCATTACCGAAGCAGAAAGATGAATCAAAATCCACACCATTTTTCCACGAATTGTTCAGTCGAAATCAATTGATTGCAGTTCTCTTCAACATTTGTAGTTGGCAGAAGAGCGTATCAGCAACATAAGGACGGTTCGAGCATTTGGTAAGGAGCTTACAGAGGTGGTGAAGTATACGGAGAAGGCCAACTACGTACTTCACCTGGCCAAGAAGGAAGCCTTTGTGTTGGCAGGATTTTTTGGAGCAGTAAGCAATTAGACTTTTAATGATAACTGACTTAACCCTGCCCATAACTCCTTATTCATCTGTTTACATTGATATAAACGATAACTATTGATTTATTTTACAGAAACAAATCATGGTCTGTCTTGTTTAAATAGGAAAATTGTTCAGGCCACTTTCATGTCCGTTTTAGAGAATGGGAATTTTATCTACGTGCATGATCCTGAATCCAAACTTTGAAGACTGTATGGTGTTTTCCATTGTGCCCTTTTATTCATTATTGGCTATCAACATTTATTTGATATGTGCCAGATAAAACACAGTGATATGCTTAATTATGACCCCTTCCTCACAGTGCAATTTGTAGTAGTAATGGGATATGTAAATGATATAAAATGTCAAGGAGGATTGAGCATCTTTGTACAGTATGTAAAAATAAGGCATTATTCTCTAGTGTTGTTTAACAAATCACTACACCTACTACATATTTACAAATCTTAAGTGATTCATTAATTAATTTAGTCATTTAAATTTGTTTTGCAAGTGATCATAAAAATGGTTATCGACATTTAGAGATTGTAGTTCCCCCTCTCTTGGGTGATGCAAACCAACCAAGGATTTCCTCTAAAGATAAATACCGTTGTTGGTTGACACTTTCTCAATCGAATTCAGTTAGAATGTACTCAAGGCCTTTGGTGAAAGTCAGAAACCACTGTTGTGCCATTGGTGATTGAAGCTTCTTCTTTCTGACCTGGTGTTTTGTCAGGTCGTCGTGGGTCTGTGGCTTTCTATGTTTGAGTTTTGCTTTGTTTTTTCCAGACTGGACTCAGTGGCAACGCCATCATCCTCTCAGTGTTGTACAAGGGGGGGTTGTTGATGGCCAGTGAACACATGACTGTGGGGGAGCTATCATCCTTCCTCATGTATGCCTTCTGGGTAGGCATTAGCATAGCAGGTTGGTCTTTTGTTATTTTTTGTGTGAATTTTTCCCGATTTTCCTCCCTTCCCAATTCCCACTAGCCCTGCCTTGTCAGCAGCTCCGCAACTCCTTGGACAAATCTGTGGGATGATGAGGGGCGCACACGTAGTTCATCCAACCACATGTTGCGTGAGCCAGCTATTCTTTTTGCACTGTTCACCCAACATGGCAGCCTTTATGCACGGGATGATTACGTTCACGGACTACACTTCCACGATTAAATTTTACAGGCACACGATCTGAACACAAGGAGTCGCTGGGATCGACGTGGGAGGGTAGATAATCTGACTTATCTAACCCAAATTCCGGGCATCGCTCTGCCAATTCACGCTGCCTCGTGCAGGAGGCCCGGGAAAAGTCCGAGAACCCATAATCAGGCTCAAACCAATGACTGTCCTGCAATGCAGTGACTTAGCCCGTTACGCCATGCGGACCACCCGGTAGGTCGGTCGTAACTGTATCATCGTCCAACAAGTAGGGAGCTCAAACACCTCAATAAGAAACAGATTCCCTCTCTTTCCCATTGTTGTATCTTTGGGGTTTTAGGCTGGGTATCTGTGAAAGCAGTTTGTGTGAACGTCTGGCATAAATAGTGATTCATGAAATATCTGTGTAATGGTTTGGTGTTGAACAGCATCTGTGTAACAGTGTTGTGTTGAACAGGTTTGAGCTCGTTCTACTCTGAGCTGATGAAGGGCTTTGGCGCTGGGTCACGGCTGTGGGAGCTGCTGGACAGGAAGCCGGAGTTTCCCCTGAACGGTCAGCATCATGGCTCTATTCTAGGACCAAGTTTTGGGTCCATAAGGTGGGAGGGTCCATAAGGTGGGAGGGTCCATAAGGTGGGAGGGTCCATAAGGTGGGAGGGTCCATAAGGTGGGAGGGTCCATAAGGTGGGAGCGCAGTGCGGTCAAAGGTTACTGCACTGCGGCCCATGATGTTCCCCCTGAACGGTCAGCATCATGGCTCTATTCTAGACTTCACTGATGGTCCATAGTTCACAACACCACATTAATCATCTGCATCTAAACTTTAATGTAAACTTACAGTACTGTGCTAAAGTCTTAGGCGCCCTAGATATTGTTAGACTCAAATCGATTTTAAATCATTAAGATTTGTGTTCTGCATTAGGGTTTCAGTAGGAGTGAGTAATGTATGTATTTCCAAACCTTCATTTGCCAAAAAATGCACGGCTAGAGAGAATAATTTATACTTTTGTGACAGAAAGTAACGTTCTGTAATAGACTGCATATAAGATGAACACCTTTTTAGGTATATCAGCCAGTGCATGTTGACACAATGATAACAAACATGTATGCTAATGATCAATACCATAATGTACTGATAGAACGGAACTGATTACCTGAAACAAGAATGGGTGAGGGTGTGACACGTGACATTTTTGTGTAGTTATTTTAGTTTTTCACTATGATCTGCTCTTTAGAGCAGTGTTTTTAACAAAGTTTAGCTGTATGCGCTGGACTAGCTCACCGTATTCATCAGTTGAGTTAAATCAGGTGTGCTAGTTCAGAAATGAATGAAATACATGGAATGGCTGGTGTTCACTTAGGAGAGGGTTGAAAATCACTGCTTTAGAGTATAAGTTTTATATTTAGGAATGTTCCTTTCTATATTTTTGAAAGCATCTTCTGTTTAAGGCATTATATTTACAAGTGCCTAAGATTTTGCACAGTACTGTACTTTCATATAAACTGAGAACCAGTTCTCATTTTCATTAACATCCTCCAGAAATGTTCAGTTGTAAGATGAGAAGATAGCGCACATAAAAAAGAAAAAACATGTGTATATGTTACCAATGCACATTTTTCTTAATTCAAACCCATTGAAAATCTCTGGAATGTGATCAAGAGAAAGATGGATGGTCACAAGCCAACAAATAAAGACAAGCTGCTTGAAGTTTAGTACCAGGAGTGGCATAAAGTAATTCATCATCAATGTGAAACACTGGTGGAGAGCATGCCAAGATGCACAGAAGCCAATTATTATTGTTATTATACAGTGATTATTATTATTCCACCAAATATTGATTTCTGAACTCTCCCAAAGCTAACACATTAGTATTGTGTTGTTGAAAAATTAATAGAAACGTATTTTCTTTGCATTATTTCCGTCTGACCACACTGCATCTTTTTAGATATTTTGACCAGTTGTCATTTTCTGCAAATAAATGCTCTGAATGACAACATTTTTATTTTGAATTTGGGAGAAATGTGATCAGTATTTTATATAAAAAAATATGAATGTTCATTTTACACCAAACACATACCTATCAATAGTAACACCAGATAAACGGATGATTTTGCAGTGATCTCTGAATTCTTTTCCAGAGCTGTTCAAGGGGATCAATAGTAAACATAAAATGGGTTTGACTACACTGAGAGAAACAGAGATTCAACAGGTGACACTTGTTCAGTTGAACAGTAAAGTCATAGAAATGTGGAGCTTAAAGGTCTTTCTCAATTTCATTCCCTGTAGAGGGCATTGTTCTGTGGCCAGAGCAGCTGAAAGGACAGCTAGAGTTCCAGAATGTGTCCTTCGCCTACCCAACTCGCAAAGACGCTCCCATCTTCCAGGATCTGTGCCTCTCCGTGCCCGCTGGCTCCGTCATGGCCGTTGTAGGCCCAAGCGGATCAGGCAAATCTACTCTGGTGTCCTTGTTGCTCAGGCTGTATGACCCAGACAAAGGTGATTGCATGTCTTCAAGCCACTCCCAGGCACTGTTCTGTACGTGTACATTATTTCCCCACCATTTTATTGACAGTCTTCTGACTTGAAGTCCATGTGTTAACTGTGTAGGTGCGATCACTATCGATGGACGTGACGTCAGGGATTTGAACCCGTATTGGCTGAGGAGCCACATTGGGACCGTCAGTCAGGTAATTGTTTGCCTGATGATTACATCAGTTGGCCACATGTCGTTTCGAATGTTCCTGTTATTTTCTCTACTCATACGGTCTGACCCGGCTCTGTTCCCCCTCTTCGGATATCCAGGAGCCTGTGCTCTTCTCCTGTTCCATCGCTGAGAACATTGCTTATGGAGCACCTAACTCGGACACGGTCACGGCACAGGAAATCCACCAGGCAGCACAGATTGCCAACGCCTATGACTTTGTCCAGGGGTTCCCCAAAGGTTTTGACACCGTTGTTGGAGAGAAGGGGGTGCTACTTTCAGGTGACCAAATACGTGCACAGAAATAATTTCCTCTTTGGTTTGTGTTATTACTTAGTTAAGAGGTGATCTGCGATAAATGGACTTCACTTAATCTCCATGATGTGACTATAGACTGCTATATTTTCTGTTACTTTCTGGACTAATTGTTTATGGTTTTAGGGGGAAAATTGCTGACTAAGAAAAAGCTGAGAACGTTAGTTATACTGTTTGTTTTGTAATGAAAATAATCACTTTTCTAAATGTGCACTGTGTAGAATTTTGAGTGAAAACAGAACTACTTTCTTTTTCATTGATCAGTGTCTAAAAGCTGTAGAACATGTATTTCATGATATTTAAAAAAGAAATCGGAAAAAGCAGTTTAGATGGATTAATGATTTCCTACAGTATGTAGTTAATATTTTGCCATTTAAACAGGAATTGCAATGATGACCTAATGAGTTGTGCTTCCACACTGTCGATGGACATACTCTGATCTGCCTTTAGTATAATTTATGCTTTTTATTACCAACTTTTTATGTAACAAAGCAGTGCATAGTTTTTAATATATCTAGTTATAACTAGTTACTTACAAAAAATAAGTTCTGTTATTATGGCTCTACAATAGCACTTTTAATAACTGGAAATTAATATCTTATTTTACATTAACAGGTGGTATTTTATTTTACATTAACAGGTGGTATTTTATTTTACATTAACAGGTGGTATTTTATTTTACATTAACAGGTGGTATTTTATTTTACATTAACAGGTGGCCAGAAACAAAGGATAGCTATTGCAAGGGCATTGCTTAAGGTAATTTAATTACATCATATTAAACACAACAACACTTTGTCATGTGGACAAATAATGTACCCATTTATGTTTTCCCAACTTCCCCTCAGAACCCGAAAATCCTTTTACTTGATGAGGCTACCAGGTAAGACACGCTGCTTGGTCCAATTTTGCCAACTTTTAGTTAGACAAGGTTGTAAAGCCGTGTGCTGTTGGGTCAAACACAACGTTGTGTGATTTGTAAATGGAGGGACCTTTAATTATGGGATGTATTCTCCTCTTCTCACTCCAGTGCTCTGGATGCAGAGAATGAGTTCCTGGTTCAGGAGGCCCTAGAGAGACTGATGGACGGGCGCACGGTGCTGATCATTGCCCACCGCCTGTCCACCATCCAGAACGCAGACGCTGTGGCCGTGTTGGACCAGCAGCGGGTGGTGGAGTGTGGGCAGCACGCACAGCTACTGGGCAACCAGGAAGGCCTGTTCAGGAAACTGATGGAGAAACAGGCCTTCCTTCAAGAGAAGCAAAAGCAAGCGCTCCGTTGAAAACAGATTGGGGGCGGGGCTTAAATATAGAGGAACTGCGTTCAGCTCTTCGAGGTTATGAAATTCACACTGCTACACTCGTTCAGATTTAGTTATCCACAATTGGAATATTAACTGGAACACGGGTGATATTAGATGTTGTTCTCTGAGAAGAATACATTTTTGAGGGGGCTTGAGGTGTAAAAGATTTTTCTTTAAAAAAGCCAACTAATATATGATCTTTCTTAAAGTGAAATCTCAAAGGTATGTCTAGTCTCACTATACTTTTATATGGAAGAAAATGTGTTTTTGTATAATAGCTTTGTTTCAAATTATCTTGAAGCCTAGATGAAACTAGTAAAACATTTTATATACTACGCCTATTCCCTAGACAATTTTAAATGTGCATTGTGTAGGATTTTTCGGGTTGAAAACAGAGCTACTTTCTCTTTCAACAATTAGCTTACAAAAGCAGTAGAATATAAAGTACTGTACAAAAATCTTAGGCACCTTTAAAAGAAAATGGAAAAAAATAAATAGAAATGAAAGGTCCTAAATATGATACTTTAAAATGTAAATAACTACACAAATGTCACGTGTCACACCCTCGCCTTTTATTGTGATTGTCCTTCACCCAGTTTAATTCCTTCTACTACACCCATTCCTGTTTCAGTTAATTAGGTTGGTTCTATCAGTGCATGATGTCATTGATCATTAGCATTCCTGTTTGTTATCATGGTGTCACCATGCACTGGCTTATATACCTAAAAGGTTATCAGGTTTTTATCTGAAATGTGGTCTATTACAGAATGTTACTTTCTATAACAAAAGTATAAATAATTATCTCTAACATTGCATTTTATGACAAATTTAGGTTTGGAAATGCATACATTGCTCATTCCTACTGACACACTAATGCAGAATGCAAAAATAGAATCATTACAATGTACTTTGAATTAAACAATATCTAGGGTGCCTAAGACTTTTGCACATTACCGTATATATTTCATTTCTTTTTTGAAACAGTGGCTGAATTTCCTACACCAGGGGTATTCAAATCTTACACTATGAGGTCCGGAGCCTGCTGGTTTTCTGTTCTACCTCATCATTAATTACACTCACCTGATGTACCAAGTCTAACTAAGTCTCAAATAAAAGGGTTTCCATGAAAAAACAGAGTGGAACTGGCTTTGACCGTCAGGGTTGAATATGGCTGGTGTAGGGCATGGTCTTGAACCCTCTCCTGAGGTACCCCCAATGTTTTCATGTTTTGTTGTAGGCACATCTGATTCAGTGATCATCTCCCACCGATGAAATCAGAGGGGAAACGATGAACGGTGTCTTTTTGATCGTTCACATGTATTGTCTCAGCTGTTGTCTCTGTTTCTGCAAAGCATTTCTTTGGCCAAACTTTGGTAAAATAGTTATTTTATTCTTATCATTGATTAGTCCATGCAGTGCCTTAGGAAATCAGTTAAAAATATGTGGACTTGCATAGACTTATCGTTGAGATTCACTCAGCAAAAGGCTGCTGATATAGCTTGTCCGTATCGTTTCTGACTCAACACTCCGAGAATGGAAGTTTCCGGTTTGAAACCTGATCTTGGTTATTTTATATTTTTTGGGAAATGTGCCTACTCATTCAAAACAACAGTGTAGTCTACTTCTAAGCAATTAGGTATACCTAATGAATATCTAAATTCAAAATAATTACAATGTTTGACATACCTGAAATGTTAATTAACATCTGTGCTTACATTGTTCTAGTAATTTACTCTAATTATTAATTCTTACCCTCTGCCATAGCTCAAATGAAAAGTGGCAGGTTTTGGATCTGAAAGTTGCTGGTTCGATCCCAGATCAGGGCTCTACAGTCTATTATTGGAAATGTGCCTACTCATTCAAAACAACACTGTGGCTTATTTCTAATCTATAAAACAGCTATGTATTAAACAAGATGCATAGGGATTAGTTCATCTAAAGGTGCCAACTCATTCTAAACAACTAACTAAATAAGAGCTTAATGCGTTTTCCCATGAACAGCATCGACGGCGGCCGATCTAGGGCTCAAACCCACATCTAGGGGGGCACCTGTCATCCAGTGTTAGGAGCTCAGACCGCTACACTAATCTCTGGCACAGGTGCCTT
The DNA here is from genome assembly GCA_016801145.1 of Umbra pygmaea. Lineage (NCBI taxonomy): Eukaryota > Metazoa > Chordata > Actinopteri > Esociformes > Umbridae > Umbra > Umbra pygmaea. The sequence goes on from JACXGM010002151.1 coordinate 46,693, forward strand.
TGTAACAGCCAAAAACTCTATAAATAGCATCTTTAAACATACAGAGCACTGACAATCTATATTGATTATCTAGAATAGTTCTGTGCTCATCTATTTCACATGTAAGACTATTTACCTGCAATGGTGCTTTTTTGTCTTTATTTGATACCAATTTGGTGTAAAACAAGGAGAATTACCGGTACCCTACCGGTCTGAACATAGAGAAATGTAAAGTATTTTCCTATTTTCATTGAGATTGTGTTTCAAAAACTCTTGCTCTATTTTGTGTAATTTTGCTCCTCAAATTTTATAATTGAAATCAGTAGTTACACCAGAGGCATTATGTATAGAACCAAAGATTAAGCCTTCAGGCCTGAAGTTTGTGTTCACACTGGCAGCCAATTTCTGAACTTTTTTCTGATTCATTTAACAAAATAAGTAGAAAATATTTGAATTAGGTAAAGCTTTCTTCACATTGCAGGCATATTCAAATCACTTTGCAAGTTAGAAGATATTTACAAAAGTCAAGTGTTTCAAGAGTAATTAAATGTATTTGTTTTCAGACCAGCGGTCATTCAATAATGTGGCTATGCTAGTTATGTGTGCAGTTTAGGTGTGTTAGCAAGGCAAAGAATGAGTACTTTAATAGCTAGCTAACCAAAACAATTTTGAAATATATTTTTCCCATGTTTTTTTTAGACTGAGTATCCTGCAGTTATGATAACAGGACAGTAGCGAGGACACTAGCGGTAGTACCAGTGTAGCTAGCTAGTTATAAACATGCTTCCAGTTCACTAGGTGCACCAAGGTGGCCTGTGGTTAGGGCATCTGATTAGGAGAATCCTCTGTCGTTCTGTTTGTGAGCAAGAGATTTAACCCGAATTGCTCCCAGGTCGTTGCTATATATATTAACCACGTTAAATAACAGAACATTTTAAACTAACCTTTTGATGCTATGTTAACAGAATTACTGAGAAATTACATTTAAACGGCATGACACAATACACTACCGGTGTCCTAGATAGATAGTGTGCCATTACATTTTCCCAGTTCATGAAAATCATAGTCTAGGCCTACATTATTAAAGCCTAAAGCCGCTCTCTTTCCTCACTGATTTTGTCAATTAGAGCAGCATTATTTAACCTTCTCCTCAGAGACCACCAGATTTTTCAAAGTTTGCTGGTAGCCCTGAACGGCTCACCTGTTTAGGCTTGTCAGCTAGTTATCAAGCCTTTAATTAAATCAGTAATGTGTGCCTGTTCTGGTTTACAACAAAACTGCAGAATGTCTGGTGTTCCCTGGGGAGAGGGTTGAAAACCTCTGTATTAGAGCTTGGGAATAACAAAGTATATATATAAAAACTCAATAGAAACCTCTTGAGTAAACTCACTGTTGTAGTAATGTATTCATTTATATTTTCATTATTTTAGTGTTAAATTATTAGACATTGGTGTAAAATAAAATCATATTGATGTTAATTATATTCTGCAATTCATTTTTCAAATAAAATCTTGTGGAAGAGCCTTCTAGAAAATGTGTTATTTAAGTTACATGTTTTCACATTTGTATTCTAAATTATCTTATTTCTAGAGAAGATTATTTGCCAAAAGATGGTGCTATTTCCCAGTTTTTTTCTGTCCAATATTTTGGTACATCGTTTAAACTGTTTATTTTAACAACTGATGGATTTTTCTTCACTCATTTACTTTTCATTATACCATTGCAAGATGAATAATGTTAAAGGTCTATTTAGGCTCAAAGTTGCCTGTGCAGATGTCTGTTCTGTTAAGTGTCCATCACACACTGTTGTGGGAACAGAAAAGAGACATAGCCAATATGTGACATTAATACACCTTCACCCTAGGAAGTCAATATTCATGATGAAGAGCTTCAACATTGATGTGGCATAATCAACTGTGATGCCTGCATTATCATAGGTTAAGTGTGATGACTGCATTATCCTGGGTTAAGTGTGATGTCTACATTATCATGGGTTAAGTGTGATGCGTATATTATTATGGGTTAAGTGAGTAGCTTACCTTATAATTGGTCAAGCATGTGTCTTACCGTACCAAGGGTCAAGTGTGTAGCTTAACGTATCATGGTTTAAGTGTGTAACTTAATGTATCATGGGCCAAGCATGTATCTTACCGTATCATGGATCAACTGTGTAGCTTGCCATATCATGGATCAAGCATGTAGCTTAACGTATCATGGATCAAGTGTGTAGCTTAACGTATCATGGATCAAGTGTGTAGCTTAACGTATCATGGAT
>JACXGM010002152.1:0-27671 GCA_016801145.1 Umbra pygmaea
GGCCAGCATGCGCTCCGTCATATAGTTCAAACGTTGTAATCCGCTTGATAACTGACAGCGATTAGCAACGGTATTCACTCCATTCTACATTTTCCAATCAAACAACGCTTGTTTTTCTCCAATCACTTATCCAAATGCATATAACTATGATATATAACTAGGTATAGTTTACTATGTTCTTTCGCCTGAAGCAATACTCTGACGGTCTTGCTAATCAGGCAGCTTGCACTCATGCAGGGAGAGCAAGGTCGAAATAGCGGGACTGCTGCTGAATGTTATGGCTTTGTCCACACGATTGCGCCTGATACAACTTATTAAAATAACGTTTATAAATATTTTTGTTTGTCGTTGTTCCACTTTTCTTCCATATCTTAGGAAATCTTTGTCTACTCTTATTTTTTATTGTGGGTAGATTAATCTGTAAGAAGAAATAATGTGTTATTAACGACTAATATTTCGTGAAATAGCCTTCTGCTTGGAAATAAGTACTTTGATTATATGGAAAGTAAATTTAGCCTTCCTGGCAATGATTGTGCAAACTGTACAGCATAATTCTCTATATTTTAAGTTCGGGTGCGGGCTTCTGAATGCAACTTTTGTCCAAATCACGGAAATTGGAAAAAATAACGGAAATCACGGAATTTGGAAAAAATAAAACGGAATTGGCCAAAAAATAACACTAATTTCATAGGGGGCCCTATATATAGAATAGAATTTATTTTATATCCCACTTTAAGAAAAGCTGGTCTACAACAACAGCACAGAACAAAAATAATGACTGCAGTTATCAGTGTGTAAAAAACCTTCTATATAGCACGCCTCTGAACCGTTTGTAAAAACGTGCATATCACACAAAGTATATTCGCTAAAATACAGTAAGCTACTAGTGTGGAATTATTCTACAATCTTCACTTATCATGACAGTAAAATAGACCATCCTAAATCAATCTACTGCAATAATTCCTCTCTCAAACTGTAGAAAGAATGCTGGGAACACTTGATTATGTATGAAAAAAGAAATACCGTCAAATACCGTGAAACCTGTAGAATTTTGACAAATACCGTGATATACATTTTTGGTCATACCGCCCAGCCCTACATACAGCCCTACTATAAACCATGCCAAACACGTTCTTCGGCGCAATTATTGGATTGGCAGGGAAACTGTCAATCAACCTCAACAATGCGTGCCCGGAGATACCTGATTTGGTGCGCGCCCCCAGCTCTCTACATCTGACGAAGCTTGACATTAATACTAACTTGTAAAGAAGCAGCAGGAAGTACCAAGTTAATCTAAATTATGGCAGAGAAAGCCCCAGTGCAACCCAGAACTAGCAACAAAAAAAAGGAAGACTATGTTTGAATCAACTATGAACAAAAAAGCTTTAAATAAAGCACGCAATCAGACCAAATAAAATATTGGCATGGCTTTTCAGCGATGGCGACAACTCTGCAATTCCGAGTTGTTGAAGAGTGACGCCATAGTTGCTTTATTTCTGCTAGACAGGTAATCGTGTTTTTTTATTTGAATGGTTATTTGTTAATATCATGAATTAGACATCAACGCGCATTTACAAGTTTTGGAGGCGTGGCTTTTGAAAGTAGCTCTTAAGGGAGGAGGTGGGACTCATTTGAAATGCTAGCCATTTCTTGCTAGTTTATAGTGATTGCATACCCTAGCTTTAACAGTTTATGCATCAAAATATTATGGACCCTGATCAAAGAAATGCACTAGTGCGGTTGCCTCCGCTGCAGTAATACTGTGATGAGTTTGAATTTGGCACAAAGCTTTTTCAGTAGAAAACTTTCCTCTAGGCAGTATAGAAATACCATAAAAAATGAATGCACTAAAGAAAATAGGGTGCCATTTTTGGTAAACTACATTTGTGTCTTTGTTACAAATGATCGATGAGACATATGAATGGCTCTTGTATGATTAATATAAACATAAACACCTATCATCAAGTGGACGTTCTCCGGCTCGAGGCCGTTTAGAAACTTCCTCCGCAAACTGATCCCCTCCAAGTCGACCAGGATCCTCCGTGTCACCTCGAAGCCAGACACCACCTAAACGAGGAGGTCAGGGATTACAAACTGAGTATTTACAAGTACACTGTTCTCTTCTTTGTGATCTTAGTTTGACCCACCAGAGTATGATTACCTTACATAAGCTGTCATTGCAAACAGAGTAATATATGGATCTCATTTTGACCAATTTAAAACCTCTTATTTTCTACATGCTAAGCACTATGTGATAGTGCACATTGATGAGTTAAGTGGGCTACATAGTTTGCCTTTATAAAATGAGTCTCCTTTATGCCTCACCTCTCCTTTAATGAGGTCCCGGTGGCGCTGGCAGTAGACCTTCTTGTCCTCCAGGAAGACACAGTGGCGCTGCCGTGCACACATGAAGTGGTAGTTGCTGGTGCAAGATGTTAGGCAGCAGCCAACAGTGGCGCCGGGACGCTGGCAGTTCTCGCAGCGCTGACGAAAAGGGAAACAAAATAGAATGTGTAGATTCTTCAGCAAAACATCAGTTTAGAAATCATCACAATGTACACAAAGATAAATCATGTCAATAGATAACAAAAGTGACTAAAGCAGCAAAGTCTTTGAAAGTGCAACACAGTAAGAATATACACTCGGTGGCCAGTTTTTTAGGTATAACGATGTAAAGACAGTGGCTGTCAATCATCAATCATTGATAGATGAATGTACTACAATGTCATCCAACCCTCTTGGAATAGATCATCCATGCCTTACCAACTGTTTCCCTCGTATAACAGCCATGTGGACATTTTTCAGTGAGCCGTCATCATCTTCAAACACCTCCGCTGACCACAAGGCACAGTTCACATGGGTCCACTCATTCTGGCCGATGTACAGCAGCCTGCCACCCTCCTAAAAGCAAATGGGCACACATTCACAAAAACCCTTTAGAAAGCAATTGATAGGTTTCAGTAAACAAGCCTGATTAAGGCCTACGACACAACTAAATTAACGTTTAACACCACTTACATTAGTGTTCTCGTCTCCGTATTTCAGACACAGCACACACTGTCGGTTGTCAGTGACGCCAGCAGGTGGCAGCTGCTCGGGACTGTCCTCACGGTTAAGGTCTGACAGGAAGGACACAAAAACATTCCGCAATCAAACACTGTGGTTCCCGGCAAATTAAACGGAAAAAGGCATCTGTTCAGTACTTTTCTCAGTGGCTGTTGCTTTTTGCACAGCTCACCTTGGAGTAGAGGGGGTGGGGAAGAAAGTAGAGGAGGAGGCGGAGGGAGTGAGGTGGGAGAGTCTGGCTCGCCCGGGACCTTGGGCAGAGGGGCCGGGATGATTTTCTTCATGAGGGGTTGCTCTGCACGGGCGATCTCCTCACCCTTCTGCCACTGTGCGTAGTTGTGGTCCAGGGAAGGTGGCAGCACGGCGTTGGGGAGCAGTCCAATGCTGCAAGACAAACACGGGTGTAACTGAGGCTGTGTCTGGATTCAGGTATATATAAATATGTTGATAGGGTCTAATGCACAGATTCATACATTACATTAAATATTGTGCATTGACTGCACAGGTTAGACAGCAAAACTGTTAAAACCAATGTAGCAAACCCCAAAACAAGCATTCCCATCAAAATACAAGACCATAAGAGTAAAATGAAAACCCATTTCTTAACAGCACTGTTTATTTTTTGGGTCAACTGATTAATTGGGTTTAAAATTTTAATGAGCCAAAACAAAAAAACATCTGTTTAATATTTAAATTAACAAATGGGGATGAGAGGCGGGGCTAAAATGTCCATCAAAGCTGATGATATCATGTGCAATGGGACCCAGGAGCTGCCCCGACTCACAATGGGAGTGAGAACATGCAGAATATATGAGTTTTGGAAAGCTGATATCCAGGCCCTCTGGGGCAAAAGGACAACAAACTGGCAGATGGACTACCCCACAGCGAGTCAGTAAGTGTCATTCGTTTGCACAAATGTGCGCGGACGGCCCTTTGCGTCAGAGTGTTGAGAAGTTAACATAAGAGACCTTCCCTAAGGAGTCTTGAAACCTTATGGCGGCAGGGTCAAATAAGAAACCAGATCTTCATCAAACCATCAACTGGAACATTAATTATTCAGCGAATCATTTTCAATATGAATGATTAATATGACAGTCAGCATGTGTACTTATCTATTAAACCCTTGTGTCATCTCATTGATATGTTGCTCTTCACTCACTTGGTGGCAACTTTGTGCGTTTCCCAGAACCTGGACTCCTTGACCTTGAACCAGGGAAACACGCGCTCCATTTGCTGCAATAGAAACAAGAGCAAAGTAGGTTAAACAGGTACAGTCTGACATCTTGGAATTTGGTCAGATTTTAAAAGAATGGAACTTACAAAAGCATCAATGGCTTAACACGTCTTTCATACGGTATCCAAAAATTGATAGCAAAAACAGTAAGTTCAAACTAACAGAGTATTCTGAGGCCAATACTACCACTTCAGCAGTACTCTTGAGTGAATACTACCAATACAGGAATATTCTAGGTGCATACTATCAATAGAGCCATATGTGTGAAGACTCATGTGTACAGGCTCTCCTTACCCGGATAAAGAAGGACTTGACCATGCTATTGGCCTTTCTGTTCTCAGGCTGCCCGCCGTCTGAGTTCATGGCCGTCTGGATGATCTTCACCAAGTCATCACTGAACTCCAGCTGAAAGACAGGAGAAATCGGTTGAGTGGCATTAGCCTTGAACTGAGCAGGCCCCCCCTGGGGTTGAGCCGGTAAGCCACCCCTCAGGCCCGTGTTTATGATGTGGCTCTGCTTTCATGAACATGACTAGTGTCATCACACAGCGCTACGAAGATGCTGACAGGATAGCAACCAAAATGTACTGAGTTGACTGTCTCCTTCTCAAATTGGACAATCTCCCCTGTGGCGCAGTACTGTCAAAGCACAACACTGTGGGTTGTGTACTACAGGAAGTAGAGTGATATGGGAATAAAACAGTTAGATAGAAACAAGAAAAACTAGTCCACATTTCACGAGACAGGAAATATCAAAGAACTGAAGACAATGAATAGATCGGCTCTGATAAAGATGTGTGATGTTTTTCTAGACATGCCTTGCATGTTAGGCTTAAAAGTAGACCTGATATAATCACGGAACGCTAAACAAAATATAGCAGGCCAAAAATATTCATTCGGTTGAATGTATTTCGAAGGAGTGAGATCAAACGAATGGGATGTCATTCTACACACCACAGACTTGTAGAGACCAGCGTCCATCTTCTTCTCCACTGACTCCAGGTCAAGAGGGGAGTCGTTTGGGGGCGTGACCTCCGTCAGGACAGGTGGGTCTGGCCCCTCGGGGGAGCGACGGGATGGTAAGCTCTCCTCAGTCTCGGGGTTCAACTCAGGAGGCTTCATCCCAGCCTGCGGATGTGGAGAGTGAAACTAAATCATCATTCTCACCTAACCCTCCACACCGAACATTTACGCTCTGTTGACTTGATGTTTTTCCTGATCTTGTGACCTCACCGGTTAGGCCAGGTTACGCCCCATAACCAGGGCCCAGTTTCTCCCGGGTCAAGGCAACCTCCTGGCCACAATAATGCCATAAACGAGAACGCTCACCTGTCTGTATCGGAGCAGGTGCGTGGTGGTCCGGGAGTTGAGCAGCGCGGTGAGGACCTGGTGCACTGAGCCCTGCAGCTCCTTCTCCAGGGCTGTCCTCCACTCCGCCGGCTGGTGCTCCGTACAGATAGTGCAAGTGTAGGCCACGCTCTCCGGGAGCTTGGACAGCAGCTCGTACATCTCGTCTGGTAGTAGGCAGGAAAGAGAATGACTTCTCACACTTGCCAATTTACTGTATTTAATTGTATCAAGTGTTGACAACTGCTTTTCTCCAAGTACTTGAATCGACAAAGCTGTTTTTAAAGTGTTTATAATTAGCATCCATTAAATTAACACGTGCATTGCATACATTAGCACAGTTAAATGTGATTCCCCCAAGTAGTGAACATTAAGCAGCCGGAGAATAAAGTTCTGTCGCAGAGTAGATGTGTACTGCTTCGCAAGGTGTTGACATGTCACTAATTACACAGTAGTAGGGGGCCTTCTCACCTGTGAGGTTTTCACACCTGGCATGAACCCAGTGCTCACATCTCCCACAGTGCATCATCTTGCTCTCGTAGTCATCGTCGTCATAGCACTTATCACAAAGGGGGCAGAAGTTACCTGCAAAAGAGAGTCGTTGTGTCACAAACTAAAACACGAGGTGCGGACAAATTTGCTCATTAGACACCAGAACACAATAGACTGAACCCTCCCATTATTACCCTGCCAAACATGTTCAGACACTACGCCCTAATGACCACCACATTTTCCTTGTTCATTAACAGATGAGGTCAATGAGGGAATAGCCATTTGGGCGCTGTAGTGCTCCACCACTACACTACCCCTTGAGACTCACCTTTAGCAAAAAGTTTGGCACAATCGTGACAGAGGGAGAAGTCATGTGACCAGCGGGCGTCCCAGGCTTTTCCGGGTTTAGTGGCCCCACAACTGTTACAGCGCACACACTTGGTACAGATCTGATCACAACAAGAACACAGGGAATACACTGGTTAAACAATACAAGACATACACTATTTTATTTCCACTGAAGATGATTCACCACTAATACTAACCTTACCCTAAACTTCTCAATCCCCACAGCTAGCGCTAACCTTTCAGATTGACTGACAAATATAATCTATCAAAATAAAAAACACATACAAGCTAACTGCTTGGAGGAGGACTGGTGATGCGTACCCAGACTCGCTTCTTCTTGGTGGGTCTGGTGGGGTGGTTGGGGCCCAGGCACTCAGGGTGATAGCTGTTTCGGCACTTGTCACACTCAAGCAGTGGCTGCTTTTGGAACAAAGAGAATCAAGTCAGCAACCTTACTCATGTCCACATCTTTATAAACAGGTTACCAGTGAACGTCTGCGCACACTGCTTTCACATCCTTGGTCAACCGAAGCTATTCACCAACCACTAAATGGTCGCGTTGGTTCTGAAGGGAGGCTTACTTTAGTCGTCTGATGCTGGCGGCCACACGCATGGCAGAATCGACAGCGGCGGCAGCACCAGTTCTCCCACTGCTCCTCCAGAGGGCGCTCCGTCTCCCCCAGGCAGAACAGGTGGAAGGGCTCGCAGCACACCTGGCAGAAGACAAACTGGAGGAGGAGAAAGAGGGAGTGTTCTACCAGTGTGTTTTAAATATGAACATGAAACACACATGGGGCATTAGGCCCTGCCCTCTGAGGAGAGCTTCCCTCTAATAAGGGCACTAAGTGGGATATAGAAATGCGACAAAGAGGTAATTGGAAAGCGATAGAATGCGAAAGGCCATGCCCCTCGTGGGGGAAAACAGAAGACTGAATATTTGCCAATTCTTTTATTATGACTTCTTTATTAAAACAGACCCACAATGGAAATATGTAACACACAACGTCGATATAGTTAGTTGTTTTAACTGCTTAATATTTAGAAATTGAGAAGTGACAGCTACATGCTAATCAGCTGGTAGCATTCCTGGCAAAAACAAATCAGTGGGTGTATTATAAGCTGTAATGCATTGTATTGTTGCTGATGCATTGACATGTATTGTTAGTTGACATACAAGCCTCAAACATTTTTTCCTTAAATAAACTGTTGAATACACAAACAACAACCTAAACTGGGTAATTTTCCTCGGAGTCAATGTGGACAGTGTCACATTTTCCCCCCATGGCATCTTTCCAACATTCATTGTCCAAACATTTCCATTGTTTGGGTTGACTGCTATTAACCTCTTTCTGTGGGTATGGAACACTGTGATAGGAACACAGCGTAAGAGCATTGCTAGAGATCTGGACCAGTGGTTCTCAAAGTAACCTCTCCTTGGGGAACTCAAGTCGGCCCATGTATTTGAACTACTCATGCGCTAGCACACCTGAATCAGCTGGTCTACTAATTATCAAGCTCTTGATTCATGAATGTAGTGAGCTAGTTCAGGTCTACGGCTAAACTATGGAACATGTGGGATTCCCCGAGGAGAGGTTTGAAAATCCTCTTACCTAGAAACATGGACATTATGCTCTCTAAATGTCTGTAGCCTACGATTTCATAATGTGGTGTATCACCATGTTACGCTACACAAGTACCTCACTTTAGTCTTTATTTTGAAATACAAAAGAGACTATTCATCTCCCTATTCAAAACAAAACCAGCCGCTACATCGGCTGTTCTAAGAGAGAGACATGAAACCAGACAAAAAAAGGCTGACCTCCACATTGCCACTGCTGGCGCAGAGGAAGCAGACAACCCGCGGGGTGATGGGCGCAGAGGTCAGGAGGCTGAGGCCCCCGGTGGCCCAGGTGTTCTCCACGTCATGGTCCATCTTGAAATCCACTCTGATTCTGTGCACTCCGTCGCAGGGGGCTCTCTGCTTGGGGTTGGCCCTAGTCGAGGGAGTGCTCAGCAAGTTTAAAGTACTGCTCTCAGGTTTGGTGGCCAGCGGCTTTTCGTGCTGAGGAGAGCGAGGACAGGGAGCAATGGGGTCACTGGGGAGGCTGAAGGAATGTCACTGGGCAGAACTGCATTGGTCATCTGAAGATGGAAATTCATTCAGCACGGACTCACCTTGTCTTTTGGTTTGGGTTTGGGTGAAGGTAGTACAGCACGCGGAGTCAGTTTCTTTATGTGTTTCCCTTCAGGTGCTAAGCAGATAGAGTACAAAACCACAGTTAGATGGGATCATGTTCATTCTGATTAGGTCACATTCATTTATTGCACTATGAATCCTTTACGGCCTGACCCAGTGGTCAAACAACAAGCCAGTTGACACGTTATGACATCACACCTGTGTTTACATTTATGTAATTAAGCAGAAGCTTTTCTCCAGGGCGACAGTAATGAGGGCATGTAACGCCATGCCCTTACAAGGTTAGCTACACCCCTGTCCCCTACCGGAGTCTGTGATGGGTGTGCCCAAGCTCTGCGGATGGGGCTTCCTCTTGGCTTCTGTGGGCAGGGTCCCCTGGGCCGCCCGGGGGCTGAGCTGCATCTGGAGCTGCTGGGACGAGGGCGCTGACGGGGATGACGCACCCGGCGGCGATGAGGAGCATGGAGGGGTGGGCTGCTGTGGTTTGCGCTCCTTCCGACCGGTTGCCCCCGAGGACCCGGTCGGGGACTGAGCAGAGTCCGAACCGGGGGTGAAAACACACCCTGTCGTATCAGGTGGTTGGTCGTTTGGGGGGGTGGGGTCTTCGGATGTGAGGGACTGTGACAGTAGTTGTTGCTGTTTCTGCTTCTCTTCACTAGTCTTTGGGGGAGGGGTTTCACTTTTTTTACGAGTTGGCTCCTCCTTTAAAGGGGGCGGGGCAAGTTTGAGACCAGGCTCTGAGCTTGCTGGGCCCTTGTTCTTCTTTTTGTCTTTCTTGCCTACAAATAATATTGAAGGAAGATGTGTTAATATTAATATACAGTCGTGTTCATACATTTACAACCCATTGAAAAAAAGGTAAAAGTATGCACTTCAATTGTATCTTGGTGTCCAAATTTTTTCAGACCTAACTGTAGTGTCTGTGTATAGTCAAAAATGTTCATAGCTTTTGAGAACCCTGCACATTTCATCCAGGACTGTGCTGACATTGCTGGACACTGAGGGAAAGCAAAAGAATTGTCAAAAAACTGTGAGAAATCAAATAGTATATAAAAGAATATCCAAAGATTTGAAAATGCCAATCAGTACTGTCCAAACTCTGATAAAGAAGAGGGAAAGTTGAGGTTCTGTTAATACCAAGCCATGGTCGGGGAGACCAATGAAGATTCCACCCACAAGTACCAGGAAAATTGGTCTGGATGGAAAGAAAAACCCACAAGCAACTTCAGCTGAAATACAAGGTTCTCTGCAAAAAAAGTGGCTATTTCAAGATATAATCAGAAGGTACTTGAAGAAAAAATGGCTGCATGGTCAAGTTGCCAGAAAGACAACCTGCTTACAATATGTAGCACCTAGACAAGCTTCAAAACTAGAGTTATGAGACCAAAATGTAACCATGGTCACAACCATATACGCTCTGTTTGGAAAGTCATTAAGGCCGATGACCAGCTGAGACATAACTTCTCTGAGTGAGAGAGCTACCTGATGAATGAGACAGTCAAATAATTACTTCAAGCGTTTTAAGAACATCGACAAAATATAGAATTTCATAATTGTTCCCATTTAAACTGAATCCCATTAAAAATAAGTGTTTTGCCTGATCACTCATGTATTCTTTAAAGAATGGTACACAGGGTGTCAATTCATGAGCAGGTCTGTACATTGGAAGACACCTACCTTTTACTTGCTTCTGGAGAAAAATCTTGGAAGGCATCCACTGCAAGTTTTGACACTTTCTGACCCTATGACAAATTACAGAAACACAGAGTCACGTATTGTAACATTGTTGCATTATTAAATAAGTAAGATCGAAAGACTTAAGAACGCAGGACGTTCCTCCTTACTTGCAACATTGCTTCTTGATATTGCGGCCCCCAAACTTGGGCTTGTCCAGGCAATTGGTGCAGACTCCACAGTCCTCAGGGACCTGGCAGCCGGGACACTGCCCGCAGCGCCGCGACCGCCGCCCCTTCCTGGGTGCTGTCCCTCCCTCCTGGATGGTCTTGGTGTGCCTTGTAACTGGCTTGATGGGTGGGGACTGTGGCTCCGCCTCCTCTGAGCCTGCCACTGACGATTTATCTACAGGTGAGGAAAGAATGTTCATGGCAAGATATGGGTATCAGGGATTCATTAATTATTCCACTTGTAGCCAAGTATCTTATACTTCTTATACAAACCACATATGGGGTGGGGTTAAATTGAATAATGTTTAAGGAGACACTGATTAGTGGTTAAGGCACGGGAGGGCATCGTTTTTTACTTGAGAGCCACATTGAGATTTTTAAACCAAGTGATAGGAAATGTTATTTTATGAAATTACCCCACCCCTACACATGTGTAGCCTACAGAAAATAAATGTTTAGTTTTCACTATTGTTTGTTTCAAGATCATTCAGCCTACTCGCTGACACCTTAGAATCAAGACAACAGCGCATATGGAAATTCATTTGAGTCAAAAATTATTTTTCAAATGTAATCAACCCTTCATGGTCTAAGTGGCACTATATTAACAGTTCGGTCTCTGAAAGGGTTATACTTTGTCCTGGAGTGAAGTGCCTTATTTATTTGTATCCAGAAGACTCTGGGCTACAACATGAACAAGTCAAACCCAACATTGAGATGTCATACAGACATCTCAATGTTGGGTTTGACTTGTTCATGTTGTAGCCAACATTGAGATGTCATATAGACAAAAATGTATGTTTAATATTTAGATATTTTTTGTAAAATACATGTAAACCATGATGAACATCACTGTAAAATCCATATTGGCATGTCCCTAGGTCTCGATGTATGTACATACAGATTTTCATATTTCCCTATGCAGGGTGATGTCCTACCTCCTCGCAGAAATGTTATTTTCTCATTTTCACTTCCTGCATCCTATCTGTAACTTTGAGACACGATATTTCCAGAGAAACCACCCCTCATTATTTGTAATGGAACCCACTCTTTCAAACGGTAACAAGCAGTAGTTTCTAATTTTGGGAGATATGACGCTTTGACACTCTCAAATGTCAATCAACTTTGAAGTGTTCTTAATTCATTTTTAAAAGCGTAGCGGACATTTTAAACCTCCCGTTTAAGGGGACACTAACTCACCATCATTCCCCATGGAAGACAAGATCTTTTCTCTTTCTTCCCACGGCAAGGCACTGAGAGTGGGCATGTCGTCAGGAAAAACGGCCCGGTTGCGGCCCAGGGCCACGGCGGCGCGGCGACAAACGTGTTTGATGCGCGGTCCACGGACCGACGTCTCTGACGAGTCGCTTTCTTGGCTCTGTTGAAGTAAAAACAGTATTAACACCTCTACCACAGAACATAACTTTATTCTAATACAGTCCAAATTAAATTGAAAATACATTTCATGAATGTAAACTTGAAGGGGCTATTCTGTAAGAGTTGTATACCAATATCCTCTTTAAAAGTCCTCTGGCAAAGAATGCTGTTATCCGCCGATCGGAAGCATAGCTACACAAAGACTGATTTCCGATAACAATGGCTCAACATTTAGGGGCAGCATGTCTAAAGAAAATATAAACACACTCTTTTTCTTTGTTATTAGTCAATTTCTGTTTCACAGGCAGCTGTTGTGGAAAGAACAATGTTTCAAAGATCCATCCCTGCTGCCTGTACGTGTGAGGTGAACACATTACAACGATTTTTTTTTTGACCCTTCATAACAAAACAGTATATAAACAACTGACCTTGCTAATTTAGAACTGTCAGTTATGAAGTCTGGCTTTAAGCCCATCTACATTAGATCAATGCTTATCATGTTGCATACATGCAGTTACAAGTGTTTATTTTCCACGATATATCCACAACAGTTGACATGCAGCAGGTTTTTGCCTACAGAGTTGAGTCTGGTTTATGTTACTCGATGTTCCACCGCACGACAATAACCAACCATGTGCACCATCACTCCCGGAGACGGTCACTTTATTTAAACATGCATTCGCTTATTTTATAAAAAATTATACTTCAACAGTACTTGTGCACTCATCGAAATGATGTGAAGAGGCAGTGTGAAAGAATTCCCCTCAAAACTCCCCTTTCAGGGACTTTCATGCTATCTAGTTTCAGTTTATTTTCAAGCCCTTGCATGGCTATTTATGCAGCACAAATTCCTGTCAAGTGACTTTTCTTGTGGTTGTGATAACTTTGATTACAGAGAGAGAGAGAGAGAGAGAGAGAGAGAGAGAGAGAGAGAGAGATGAAAACCTTCCTGTGCTAAGATAGAGCAGCGGATGTGAGAGTAAGAGGTTAAACCAACCTGAGCTTTAGGTTGGTCTGGAGACTTCAGTGACTTGCTCTTCTCGATCTTAAACAGCTGCGCTTTCGCCTTCTTCAGCAGGCCCACCACTCGCTTGTCGGCCACGGGCTGCTTCTCTGCCTGTGCCAACATGGAGCCGAGGGACGCGACGGCTGGGGGCAGCTTGCTACCAGTCGGCCCCGAGAGAGAGCTCGTCTGTTGGGCAGGGGCACTGGTTTTCTCCTCCTTTTCCCCAAGCTCAGCCTCAAACCCCTTCTCCAAGGATCGGCCCTTTTTGGACAGCCGACCCTTGGTCAGGATGGGGGTAGCAGAGGGGTGAACTGAAGGCCTGTCAACAGGAGCGTTCTCTGAGCCCGAGTCCACTGACACTGACTTCTTCTTCTTCCCGGAAGTCTTTTTAGGAGCGAGGGAGTCAAGAGAGACATCCCCCTCCCGCCCCTCCACAGTAAACAGGCCGGTGTTTGGGGAGACCTCTGGTGTGCCCACCTTACCCCTTCTCTCCCAGTCTCTCCTAACATCCCGCTTGTTCTCCTTCTCTCGCTCCCTGCTTCTGTCCGCTTCCCGTTCCTTCTCCTTGATGGGAGCAGTTTCCCGGGAGGCGGAGGAGCTCCTCTCTCTCCCGCTTTTTCCAGAGCCACGGCCCGCCTCCTGGGGGCTGGAAGTGAAGAGGGGGCAGCGCTGAGAGGACGTGGACGAAGAGGAGGCCGAGTTTCCACTGGCAGCACCCCCAATATTCCCGGCTGCTCTGCGTCCTTCGGAGGAGGGAGGCCCATGCGTGGAGAGGCCCAGGGCACCTGGTGAGAAGGTGCTGAATGGAGCAGAAGTTAAGGCACTAGCGGACAAAGAGCTGGAGGAGTTACCGGCCGAGATGCAGCCTGACAGCACAGACGCTTCGGAGGGGACTTTAACATGTGGTACGCCTGGCTGGCTGCTGCGCGTGGTCATGGAGTGTGAGGGGGACCGGGGCTGACCTCGCAAAGGCCCGAAGGTTCTCCTTTTTCGGCGCCTCGTTGTCCGGCCCAACTTGGGGGATGAATGGAGAGGGGAGAGAGATCCCGGGCTGCTCCCTGACGATGAGTGCAGTGTGACCGACTCAAAGATGCGTGAGTGCGCCTCGCTGGGAGTGAAGCGTGGGGCGCGAAGCAACGGGCTGCGCTTCTGCAGAGGCGTCTCGAAGCGGGAGGCGTGGTGCTGCGGGTGGTGGTGATGCAGGGGGGAGAACAGACGAGTGCCCGCCCCGGCTCCACCCCCACCACCTGGCGCCGGGTAGCCTGCAGGAGTCGTCCCACCGGCGCCATGGGGCAAAAGGCCCACATCCTGGGCTGTGAGAGGGGGAGGGCGGAAGTTGTCGAAGATGGGCTTTCGGATAAGGCCCTCCTTGGCGTACTTGGCAGAGGAGAAGTATTGCTGCTCAGTGCGAGACAGAGACGTCCAGCGGAAGGTGGGCTCTCTCAGGATGGACCGGCGCTTGTCCAGCATGTTTGGCAGTGCTGGCCCCGGGCCCTGTAAGAAGGGGGTGATTGGGTGGGGCATGATCCAGGGGGAATGTGCGTGATGCTCCGCAGTGTTCGGGCCTGTAGGAGGCTGTTGTGGGGGGCTGAGGAGTGGGGGGGGCGGGGGCGAGGAGGACGAGGAGGCGGTTGAGGAGGCCTGTTGAGACCCAGCCAATGTGGAGTTCGACACCAGCACTCCGGTGGCCGGACTAATGATGGCCTTCTTCCCTCCGGTGGCTGGGCTGCCCCTGCCCCTTGCCCCCGGAGCACCCCTGCCCATCCCCTGCCCCCTGCGGCCCCGCCGGCCCCTCTTTATGAGAACCTCGTGCTCTGGTTCAGGCTCTGACAACGGCGATGGAGGCTGGGTGGAGTGCAGCATGACCCCCTCCCTTTCTCCCCGGGAGGACGGGGAGCGGTCACGCTCATCCTCGGGCTCAGAAAGCGCCTGCGTGCCCTCCGATGCCTGGGAGTCGCAGGACGAGTCGTCCTGGCTGGGGCTGCTGGAGCGCGACGACTCGCCTGACGACAGCTGGGAGGAGTGCTGGGACAGCGCACTGGAGCCACACGATGCTGCGCTGCTGCTGAAGCGGCCGTTACTGGGATGCTCATTACCAGGCCGGTTGGTGCTGCCGGAGCTGAGCAGGCTGGCCGTCACCGCCGTGGCACTGCTGGGAGCAATGGGGGCTGGGGGAGGCGGAGGAGGGAGGGTGTCCAGCGAAGCTGCGGCCCCCGGAGTGACAGTGCTAGTAGTGGTGGTAACTGCAGCTGTGGATGCCCGCATGGGGGATGATGCTGCAGAGCTGGGCTGGGGGGCCACGACGGAAGGCGGGGCGGCATCTAACCGTGCCACCTTCATGTGGGGGTGCGGGGTGCCAAAACTGCCCTCGTCTTCAATGAAGCGCTTGGGGGTTTTGATGATGCGCCGAGAGACTGTGCTAACCACCGGCATGATGAATTGCCGGATGTTCTTCAGCGGAGTCCTTCGCCTCCTCCGGAAGCCCGCCTCCACGCCTGCCACCCCCGGACCTCCGATGGCCACGGCCTCCTTCTCCAGCAGCTTCTTTTTCTGTGCCCCCTTCTTGGCGCGCTGCAGCAGCTGCTTGGCGATTGTAGCATCAGTGCGTTTGGAGGGCGGGACGAGCCGCACAGGCTTGATGTGGCGGGGGCTGGTCCTGAGGCCGAGCGGCCTCCCCAGCTTGGAGGGAGAGGCCGAGGCCAGGGGGCTGGAGGGCGGTGAAGCTCCATGAAGATCAGGGCTGATGACCTCCTCGGATGCCCGAAGCTTGGACTGCTGCTGAGGAGTGTGGGGGTCGGCGTCCCGCCGAGTCCTGAACGGCTTCGTTTTAGATTCCTCTGAACCAGAAGCTCGGGCAGCAGCAGCCGCAGCCTCGGCTCTGAGGCGCTCGGCAGAAGGAGGCCGCCCTCTTCTGCGTCGTGGCACGCCAGCCACCGGCACACACTTCCGGCCTATCAGCCGCGACTTGAGCGGGCTCAGCTTGACCTCGCGCAGCCGCTTCAATTTGGTCATCTTGGACTCGCGGCAGGCTTTGGGAAGCTTGGTGTCTCCATCCTGTTGCTGTACGGAGCCCTGGGGTGTTCTCTTCATGCCTCTCTTATCCTTGTCATCCTCGGCCATGTCATCACGCTGTGCGGCCGTCGGGCCATGATCATGCCTCACCTCCTTGCTGTCAGTGTCTCCGGCTGCCTGGCTGCCCGGCTGCCAGCTTCTCTGTGTGCCAGAGGCTGGAGGACGTCCCCTTTTCTTCTCTCCAGAGCCAGGTGGCCTCCCAGGCAGCCGCTTCGCCTTCTCTGCAGGCTGCACCAGGCCCTCGGATTTCCCATGAGTGGGAGAGGCGGGCGAGGGGGAAGTGGCATGCGCAACCCCTCTCTGTGCAGTCAGCGCGCGCGGGGGCCGACCTCTGGGCTTCTTCTCTGGCGTAGGATAAACTGGAGCAAAACAGACAAACATCGAGGCTTTAATTATGTGGGGCTGCACTTCATAATAAAGGCTACTTCTAGTATTTTTGAGAGAGCAGATAGCTTTAACAAAATAAACATATAAACTCACCTGCTGATGTCCTTGAAGGACTCTGTATTCTTCTGTGTTCTGTGGCTGTACCAAACCCTCCAAATGCTTCTTCCTATGAAGGAAAAACAAAAACATTTTTGGGAGATATACCAACAGCATTCAAAAACATGTAAACAGGTCAAACGCAAAGCATCCTGTTCCTAAGTAGAAGCATCTAGAACACCAGTATGTGTTTGAATCCAGCTCACAGCTCCTTAGTTCCCTACTGCTGGTGAAGAAAAATCAAAAAGCCCTGATACTTTCTCCCCTCCTCCTGAACCTGCTTTGTTGTCAGCTCTGCAATTCCTTGAACATATGCGGGATGTTGAAAGGTGCTCACATGGTTCATCCAACCGTAGGTTGCCAAGCCGTCCACTTCTTATCACACTGCCCATCCAACACGGTAGCTGCGGTTGAACTCACACGTACAAAGAATATCTGAAGAGCAACGTGGCATAGTAAATCATCTGATCTCTCTCTTAACCAGGGCAGCACCGTGCCAATTTCCCCCATGATGGAGGGGGTCAGACTGCAGGGGTCAATTGGCTCAGTGGTTAGGGAGTCAGACATTTAGTTGGATGGTTGTTGGTTCAATTCCCAACTGAGCCAAATGTTGTTGTGTCCCTGAGCAAGGCACTTTACCCTACGTTGCTCCAGGGGGATGTCCCTTATTCACATTAAGTCGCTCTGCATCTACTAAATGACTCAAATGTAATAGAGCTCCAGGCAAAGAAGTGGTTGCATTCGAACTTGTGACCACCGTACCGGTCCTAGAAAACAGCAACTTTGCTCACTATATCACGCAGAGCCCTGACATTTGTATCCATCAATGCCACAACATTCAGGCCTCTCTGTACTTCATCAGAGAGTCAATCGAGAACTGAAACCCTTTTAACGAAAGAGTGGCCGACGAATCTCATCGGTCTTGCTGACTCCTGTCAGGTTTGAGTCACTCCCTTCCTCTACATCTTCCAGATTACATGCTTAAAGCTGCAGGAGAAGGCTCAATAAGAACGTTACAACTTCTCAATTTGAAACTCAAGCTAACTACAGAGCTGAGTAAGATAGTGTTGCCAAAACCACAAGTCAGTATGACTTGCCTTTTAGCTAAACACACAATCCAGTCAGTGAAGGCGTTTCCTGTCTTAGGTAAATGCTAATAATGAGATATTCTCAGGTCATGCTTGAAAAACTATGACAAATCCATAAACTAACTACTGTAAGTCGCACTAGAAAAGAGTGCTAAATTATTGAAATGTAAATGCTTAGCTAAGGAGAAGCAGAACAAGCTGTCCAGAAGCGTATACTGTACCTCAAACTGAAAAATAGCTAGTAATGAACACATTACCTTGGAAAAAACTAAGGCTGTGACAGTCACAGATCATAAGGCTACAAAGATGTATTCAACAAACTGCTGAGTATTTTTGTTTTCTTTCCTTTCCACAAAGTGTTGAGTCCTACCAGGCACAACACATACATCCTCCAGCCACAGCCGTTGTTGCTAGGCTGCTGGACATCAATGGAGAAGTCACCCACTTAGTCAGGCCTTCTGCTGTGACAGAACCTAACGGGACTCCTCATCTTCAGCTCCTGTCACAATTCATTTAAAGAGCTTTATTTCCGTTTGCTCAAAGTGCTTCCCGATCCCGGTGTCAAGGTATGGCACGCTGAATAAAAAAATACCCAGAGCCATACATGCGACAAGTAAAGAATGCGTAAAAGTGACATGTCTTGGTGGACTGGGGTGAACTAGGATGCTTCTAAAACCTCTTCTATACGAGTTCATTACAAGTAAATATGTTCTTGTCAAAAGTAAAGTCTTTATTAGCAACATTCTTATGTAAAGAACCTGCATCGATTTTCAAACAAGTGTTTAAAATGCCAATTGCAGCTCTGTTACTTATGAGTTTGATTCCTATAGGGGTCCTAACAAAAAATGACACGAGTGGGGGAGGCTAGGGATGGGCCGATACCGATACCAGTACTTGGTATCGGGCCGATACTGGGCATATGTACTCGTACTTGTACTTGTGAAAAAGGCCCGATACTCCAAGCCGATACTTCCTCCACATTTAAGAGCGTTATGCTGCGCAACGCTTTACAGCCCTATGCATATATTTTATATTGATGATAACGACAGTCTACTTTGTCATTCAGAGACCATGCTTATAAAGCTGTACAACTATTTATTGCTATTTAAAAAAGAAAGAAAAACGATTTAATTTTGCCTAAAATGCATAATCATTCCAAAGACCAAGCCACGCCTTTGCTATTGAAAAAAAATATTTTCCTCAGCAGTTATCCAGTATAGTTCAAATGTCGAAATACGAAATCGTTTTTCTCATTGCTATTTTCATGTAGCCTAAGATTTGTAAAATTATAGGTAAATAATATTGGAATCCTCAAGGAAATGCGCACATTATGCTATTCGGTGCATACTGTAACTGTAGCAAACGGCATGAGGAACGCCCCCCGGAGCTCTGAAAGCCAGCTTCAGCGAGGAAAGACATCGGTAGTTGGCAAAACTTCTGGGTGAAAAAAATAGTGGTATTTCTGAGTTCTTACATACTAACGTTAAGAAATATAACTTAAAGGAAATG
The DNA here is from genome assembly GCA_016801145.1 of Umbra pygmaea. Lineage (NCBI taxonomy): Eukaryota > Metazoa > Chordata > Actinopteri > Esociformes > Umbridae > Umbra > Umbra pygmaea. The sequence goes on from JACXGM010002152.1 coordinate 19,120, forward strand.
CGATGTAGCCTATTTAATTTTGTTCAATAGATTACAGCGATAGTATACAGCTATAGCTAATTGTGTAGGCTACCGATTATAATAAAATAATCAAATACCTAAACAGTATAATATATGATTAGGTAAGTATCCCTATTTTAGAAGAAGTCACTTCAAACAGACATTCTCATCTTACACAAAACGTCTGCAATGCTTAGGGCAAATTCTAACACAAACGGCGATTGCGTTCGCGTTTACAAACGTGTTTCTCTCACTTTAGCTAATTAGGGAAGGAGACTTAAACCATTGACATCTGTAATAAATATTACACATTGACCTGCAATGTAAACGATGTTCTTCTGAATATGTAGGAATATTAACTTTACTATGTTTGAATTGGCTGATCAACATCTAAGAAATAGCAGATTTTAGCTTTATAAATGTGACATTTGGCATAGTTCTTAAAAGTACTCGTATCGGTACTCGTATCGGCAAGTACCCAAAATGAAATACTCTTTACTTGTACTCGTTCCATAAAAAGTGGTATCGGCCCATCCCTAGGGGAGGCAGTTAAAAGGAGTTCCTTATGGCTCAGAGATTATGAAATCTGACTTGCAATCGGAAAGTTGCCGGTTCAATTCCAGAGTGGGCTGAATGTTGTAGTGCCCTTGAGCAAGGCACCTTAACCTAAGTAGCTCCAGTGGATGTCCCTATACTTACTGTAAGTCATTTTGGATATAACAAACTGCCAAATGACCTACATGTAAAATGTTAAAATGTCCCAACCATTATGAAGAAAGCAGAGCTCTGCTACATGCTGTACGGTAGTCATTACTAAAGTTAACACGCTTTTGGCCATCATTGCTTTTAGCTCACAGTTGCCAGTGACCGGAACTACAAGTCTCTCAAACTTGACCCTTTTATCTTGCCTTACTCATCCAAAACTGTCTGAACTCCTAGCTGATCACTAAACCTGCTGAGCACCTAACATACATTTGTATGAAGTAGAATGTCATGGTCTCCTTGAGCAAAGCCCTTTACCCAAAGTTGCTCCAGGAAAGGTCCCTGTACTTTTACTGTAAGTCCCTCTGGATAAGAGCACCCACTAAATAACAAAAAGTTATCAGTGTATGTTTCACCCATATAAAGTTATCCATATTTTTCATAGTATTGTAAAAGGAGTGTTGTCTTGCAACCAGTATTGCCTTTTGTCAGGTTGGATGACAATCAGCTTACCTGAATAAATAACAGTGAACAAAATGATGGCAGGAATACTCAGTGTAGAGTGGTTCAGTTGAGTAAAATACATTTTATTTATTTGGATGTCGTGGGTGTCTTTTAAAAGATGGTAGTACAAAGTGTAGCCTCTATGCATTACAGAGTAGTGAGTAGAATCAGTGAAACCTGGGTGTGGGACCAGTATGTGTGAACAAAAGTTGTGGTGGTGTTACTCATGCAAACACACTCAGACACAAGTGTGACATGTTTTAATCAGGATATAAGATGTGTCAACCGCAGCTCTGGGAAGTGTTTCCTTGGATTTATTTAATTAAACGACTGCTCCACTCAGAAATCGACACAAACGGTCTATTAAAATGCAAAAAGACATGCTAGTTGTAATTATAGATAAAACAGCCGGCGAATGGGCAGAATCAATGTCCTTAATGACCACAGTGAAGCCAACTTATTTAATGCAAAATACATGCAAGTTTAACAGCAAAATGTGTTTTATATACTGAGGGCCTAATTACAATAGCCCTAGTCCACAGTGCATCATCAGGCAGCCGAGGCTAAAGCCGGTGAGATGATTAATATCTCAGACTTTCTGTGGAAGTCTTTTGTGTTGTTCCTTGTGCTGGAAGGGTGGGGGTGTGTCACTTCATAATCTTTATTTATAGCAGCATGTGGGGCTGGAGTTTAAGTCCCATCGGCCCCGTTTGTGGAGCAGCTGCTGTCTAGCGGACTCCACACTAACAGTCTAAACTCCAACCTGAAGAACACTGCCAACTTCTCCGTCTGGTAGCAATGGAACAGAATACTACCCATTGTACCATCTCATGAGCCTAGCAAGGTTTCTGGGTTAAAAATCCCATTTTCCATTAATAGTAATTAGGCAGAATTCAGTATTTGGCATTTAGCTCGTCCTATTTGACACTTACGGGTTTATATTTGCAAATATAATAGCAGTCAAATTAACATTATTGTAAACTCTGTCTTTGCAAATGCATTCAGGTTCAATCATGATGTCTGCAACGACCTGAATCTTTCGATCCATCTCACAGACATGGCTCTGTCCTGCAGCTCGGTGGCAGTATTTCGAAGCATCTTCTTGGGCAACTAGATGTGTTGATTAGATGGCGCTAAGGGGGCGGAGCCGAACAGACAGCTCTGAGTCGCTGTGACAAACCTGAGTAGCTCGGTGACATCAGGCACTGCTTCCCAGGCACTAACACATGCCCCTCCCCTTGCGCGTGAACCGCTCCACAAGATGTAAACAAGAGAGCTACAAAACAGGAGGAGGGAGTGGGGGGAAATGGCAGAAACCGAGGGCGTGTTTGTTTGCATGTTTGTTTGGGGTGCGCACGTTCAGAGGAAACCGACATTTTGGCCATGTTTCATCAACCTGTGTGTGTGTGTCTTCGAGGGAACGGCAAGGATGAAAAGGTCTTGAACACACATGCACAGAAGCTAGCTAAATCCCAATCTAAACAAGCCTCCCACACACTACAAGCCTCTCGCTCAATGTGAAATGAGCCATTGCCTAGAGACACACGTGCTTGCTCCACGCCCACAGGCAGCAAGGGAAGTACGGCGTGTAGAATGCAAAGGCCTTAGAAGCTTGCTAGCAGGACATGGTGTCACCTGCTTTGATCTTACTAAACAGTAGAGAAACACAATGCATTTGTGTTTTTTCTTGTATTTCAAGGGAGGAGAAGATATTGTTGTGGATTCACAGACCTTATATTCTCCCATGTGCTTTCCACGTACACATACCTTTGTTGCCGCTCTACAAGCATTGCTTGTTATTGCTGCATGCTACCGTATTTAGTAAAGGACTAGCCTGTCCTAGATGAGTGAAAACAAAGCAACAGAACAGAATCTACACAGAACTCTTCGTGTTTGTGTCTGCTTTGCGGGCCTGTCCCCTGCTAGCACTGAACCCTCACAGCGGATGTAAATGTGGTTTGAGGTGTTCGTTTATGCATCACTATGTGGGTTAGTGTAAGGGGTTGAAATGAGGTCCAATATGACTGTTCTTTAACCAGAAGATAACCTAAAGAAACATCTGTTAATGATGTACAGCATTTAGAGGAGCTTAAGAACATTGCTTAACATTATGATTTAGCCTAATCAGACTAGAAATGCCAGCAGTAGTTCCTTGTAGACACTGAGTGTCACTGAGGGCAGCTCCGCTCTGCTCTTCTTGATTTAAAACACACGTCTGCTTGCCATCCCTCTGGCCCCTTACCCCCCACTTATCCACATCAAGTCTTGCAACTGATCATTAACTCTGAGCCCTGGGATATTTCATAGTGGGAGGATACCTCTACCAAGCATCCAGGAAAACCATGTCTAAGTAACCAAGTCCCCTTTAATTACCAGTTGATATGTTGAACTTGGATGTTATCATGAATTGTAAATAATTCCATACTTTATGATTATTTTAAAATTTATCTGAAATTCTGACATCCTTGTAGCCAAAATAATGACTTCAGAGTAGGAGATAACACCAAGTCAATAGTGGAAAAAAGCCATTACCCTGTGATAGGCTTGCTTTTCCGTTTTTAAAAACACGTGCTCATTAAGATTGTCAACACAAAGACAACTCAAACTTATTCTAATAAAAAGCATTGTTTATCAATTTTAAAAATGGAATACAGGATACAATGCCATATCTGATTGGCACAAGTATATTAATGTCAGATAAAACACTGAATAAGTCTACAATCTGAACATACAGTGCAGTATTGACAGTGACAAAACTTGTTTTATTCCAGAACCCTGATTGATTTGCATTGACACATCTGGTCCTTGATGTCAGATACCAGCTACTGACTTTCAATGCAGATGTAAAAACTTGGGTCAAGACTAGACATTGACAGTTCTCTTGTGCCTGTATAAATGGTGCAAACAAACACCTGACTAATTAGAGACAGATGTGAAGCAAACAGACCAAATATGTTTGTGCCCATAGCTGAAATGGAAGGACTATGTATTTCTATATAGCTCATCAAATATATATATGAGAATACCCTCAAAATAAAGCTGACAGTCCATACTTTAAAATAAAGTTCACTATTTAGTGACTGAAGCTGTGTTGTCTAAATATATTTTTTATCAAATCGGTCCCGTTTTGAAACTGTGAGGCATTCAGAAAATATGAAGAAATGCTCCAAAACATAGTCACAAGGGATATAAAAGGAACTACACCGGTGTCAATTACGTATTGAATGACATCTACAGATGGAGGACAGCGCCAAAACAAATTGACTGATGTCACTGACCAAACGCTTCTTGAATGCATTGTAGTAATGTGAAGCTATAAACCCACACGCATTCATTTCTCAGGAGCCAAATGAAGGCCTAGTGGACTCACTAGGATTAATGTTACATTGTCTACCTTTACTTCCTAGCATTTCAATCATGATGAGATCATACTGTAGTGCCTTCTGTTGACACATTCCCTACTAAACGGCAACTGGGAAGTCCCTGTCAGATTGTTCTGGCCAATGATTGCAATCTGAAAATCAGAGGAGCTCAAGAAATAAAGGACTGTCCAACAAACATAAGTCTTTTAATTGAAAGAAGAAAAAAAAACATTGGTTCATATTTGCCAACACATTCCAATAACCTTCAAGGAGATGCTGCGTGATTGATGGTTGGTGTTCTCAACACGCTCAGTGGCAAGAAGGGGGAGGCAGCTCGGACAGGATCCCTAATCAACAAAAGCCAAAGACACGCCTCCTGGGAGGTGCAATAAGGCATAAAATCTAGGAGACCTCCCCCCCAAATAATAATAAAAAAATGCTGCCTTTCTCACAGCTCTGAAAGCAGAGGTGAAAACCCTTTGGCCGCCTGCTAAAGCAGAATAAAGCAGAGGATGGGAGAGCCTGTGACTAATCTCCTCCCAGTGTAGTCCCTGGGGGAGGAGGCTTCGCTCTTCACCCTTTGATATCCGTGTCTGTGCTCTTTCAGCCGTCTGCACTTCATGAAAGCTGGAATAGAAGCAGACACAAAGCTTCCTGCTTGGATCCACACGCTTTCTCTGGGACGGGGCTCCGCCATATAAACAGGGAAAACACCTGCTGGACCCCTTCGCCCAAACACATCATTTAGCAAAAAAACAGAGGGGCAAAGAGTTTGGTTTGCTAACATCTTTTCAGACGCACTTTTGTGTGAGGGATTGACATTGGTCTTAACCCAAGTAGAGAGAGGCGTTCAATTCCAAGCAAGACAAAAAGAAAGTAGCCTAAACGTCAGATTTTTATTAGCCAAAACAAATATTCCCCCAAAAAGACAACGCGAACAGAAAGGGGCATAAATAAACAAAGAATTTGTCTGGATCAATAATAAAATAAGTGTTAACCACCTATTCAATAGCCTACAAATGCATCTATTTGAACAACAACAGTCTACAAGTCCTCTATTGAGGGATACCAAAAGGCTTGGCTAATCTATTCTAAAGTGGCAGCTGTCAGAAGAAAAGTTGTGCTCAGACTGTGTGGCTGAAGTGGATTTGGGTCTGCCTAGAAGGAGGGGCACAGTGTCCGGCTGCTGTGTGAGCTCAGCAGGCTACGATGAGCCAGAACAATCCTGCCCAGGCGTAACATCCACTCTGAATGAAATCACAATGCTGTGTCCGCAACTTCTATGAACGGCAAGTTACACTGGGATTGTGACCGTCTGCCCCACCACAACCAACAAGGCCCCCCTCCCCCTTTTGTATGTTGGGGTAGGCGAAAGGACACATGTTGATCCCCTTTCTTAAAAGTGTTGCCCCACACTTAAGGAATATTTTCCATATAGTTGTATCATAATTGTTTTTTGTAGTGAGGGTCGGAAGAATAGTTAAGGAATATTGCCCATAAAAAACAACACATTTTGATCTAAACATAAAACATGTATTGTGCATTTACGCACACTAAATGTCCACCTACTAACATCTGCAAAAAAAATAATCTTTAAAGGTGAGAGCGATGAGTTAAACCTCCATGTTCAACTCCACAACAACACAGTCTACTCCCACTGCATAGAACGCGTGCTCCTTCTGAAAGGAAGATGGTAGTTCGCTAAAGCCGAACACACCCCCACATCACAAGGTCCGTCTTTTTAAAGGGTGCTTGTTATTGTAGCTCGCCAGTTCACTGTCAGCAGTAGAACGATGGAATACGGATCAACACAACGCACATACATGATACTGGCTGAAACATCCTCAGCTCCCCAGAAACACCGCTCGCATAACACACGTCATCTGTTATGTCCTCAAACCCGACATTATTTGGTTACTACGCACTGTGTAAAGAGGACGAAAAACATGTCCACCTCCCATTTTTCAATGCATCAGCAATAGCCAGTTAGCGTGGCGTACTGCGTAGCATGATAACAGGGGTCATGAGCTAGCTAGCTAAACACCACATTTGCGAGCTCTTCATGTACTAGCTACAACAAAGCTAAATAAACCAGCTACGAAGCTAAACATACTATTCGTATATCGGTTAAGCTGCCAAACCGACCACTCGACAACGCTGTTCCTTGCCTCTACAACGTACCAACTTTGTGTGTGGCTCAATGTAAAAGCAGTAATAGCTAGCAGTTTAGTATCTAGCGTATAGTTTAGGCAATGTAAATAGCCTCGGTCGAAGGTTAGCCAGTATTAGCACTGACACCTCGCAACAAGGCATGCTAATACCAGCTAGGTTAGATCAGGGAACTCTTCAAGGTGTGTTAATAGCGAAACTGTAATCCTTGCAACTAATGATGGATATAATATGTCACCAAGGCAATTTAAGCATTTGTTGTAAAACCCGTTACCTAAACATCTGCCTTAGCTAGAATAAACCATCTTGGCTCCTTGTTCTCCTTAAGTTGACATGTTTTGTTTTCAAACGGGAGCCTCGTTTGCTAACCGGGAGGTCCCATGCTAGTGTTAATAAAGGCAAAAAATAGCCTCAAGCAAGTTAGTTTGCAAATGTTGTCTAGCTAGTCACAAACTCTGACACCTTTAGAAACCAAGCACCTAGTTCAGAACTCTTAAAATGTGATCGTTGATAGCTAGCGAGACACAATCAGCTGGCTACTGACTGTAGCACTACAACAAACGACAACTGTTAGCTTTAGCCATCTCCCCACATCCCCTTTCACCTCTGTGGCATGACTGGATAACTACTGCAGACATCCAATTATTAACTTTTTGTCCACATTTGAGTTACTGAAGTCATCAAGCAGCCTAGAAACTAACTCCTTAGCAGTACCGTCAGTTGATGGTACTCTGATTCTAAACAAGCTTCATTGGGACTTTTGTTATGGGAAGTATCACAGGGACTAGCTATATCACTCGTGAGAGGGGTAGTTATATTTAATAGCTAGGTAACACATTGGTTTAAGTTTATAGATGGGATTGACATCCAGTGAACGGATCAAGGCCAAAACAGAAAGTTAGCTAGCTACCTACGGCGATTAAAAGTTAGGTCAGTCTTAACAACGAATACGGAGACAGCATCCAACTCATTGGTACTCCATACCATTGGTACTGTAGTATGTATGGACGTAATGTTACCGTCCTCTTTACTGATATTAAACGTTAGCAAGCTAACCACCAACCACAATCAAGCTGGTATTTTGCTTACCTCCCCGCTGCTTGAACCACTCGACTCTCCCAAAACATCCCGAAATTTCTGCAGGTTGCAGCCGATAACAGAGGAGACCTGTAACGCAGCATCAAAGCCGGGCCCGAGCCCAGTCGTGCTCGGATGTTTCCCCGTGCCATTTCGGATGGAGGCAGTGACACGGATTCGGCCCGCTCTCCTCCCGGTACCTAAGTTGCTGCTCCCTCCGGGCCGAGCGGGGAACCGCCACCGACAGCTGTGCGCCATTTTACACTCTGCCTGCCTGTCCTAAGATCATAGAGCTCAGTGGGCTTAGCCCTTAACCAGCAATTGACATACTGCACCGCTAGTCTTCACGGAGATACACATCCGTATTCATGTTTCAGGGTGGAAATAAAGTGGCCCCGGAGATGTATTTCGTAAATGTTCATAGTCAAACTCTTTATGGACTGATCTTAGCTAAACAGGTTCCAGGGCCTTGCCCGGGAAAATACTTAACGGTCGTTAGCTACTGATGCTTGAGCCATCTTGCATCTTCTACATTAATCTAGTTTGGTGTAGCCAGCGAACTGACTAATTTACCCCGGTAATGACAAGCTGGCCATGCAGAGCACAGGTAACGTAACCAAGCTAGCTAACACCACTAAATAAACTAGCTAATGGTTAAATATTTCAATATTTAGGCTATGTACACAAGTGTACACACACACACATTTTAATTTCACCTTTATTTTAACATAGACTATT